>CM021102.1:393710896-393852859 GCA_007115665.2 Sequoiadendron giganteum | reverse complement strand
CTCCCCCCTCTCCCTCTCTCAATTCTCTCTCTCTCTCTCAGTCACTCCCCTCTATCTCTATCCCCTCTACCCTTAACCCTAAACCATAAACCCTTAACCCTTAAAAATTGAACCCTCTACCCTCTACCCTTAACAACAACCAAATACCCTCTACCATCAAACCTATTTCATCAACCCTCAAACCTTAAACCCTAATACCCTAGAAACCATCAACCCTATAGGTCCTCCACCCTAATCCCTCAACCCTATACCCTCAACCCCTATCACTTTCTCTCTATCTATACATCTCACCTCTCCCTCCTTCTCTCCCTCCTTCTCTCCCTCCCACCCTCTCTAATTGTCTCTATCTACCATCTCCCTCTTTCTACGTACCTCTCATTTAATCAATCCCTACCACCCTCTCTCACTCCCTTTATCCATCTATCTTTATGTCCCTCCCACTCCATCCCACTCTCTCCCACTACCTCTCTCTCCCTCTCTCTCATGTCTCTTCCTCCCACCCCCTCTCTCTCTAGGGTCTCTCCCTTTGGAAACCTACCTAGGTAACTCTCTCTTTGTCTCTCTCCCCTCTCTCTATCTATCCCTCCAACCCTACCTAGATAAGTCCCTCTCACTCCACCCCCCTCTTTCTCTACCTCTATTAGGTCACTCCCTCTCACACCCTCTCCCTCTCTCAGGTCTGTCTCTCACACCCTCTCCCTCTCTCAGGTCTCTCACTCACACTCCCTCTCTCTCCCACTCCCTCTCTCTCACATTCCATCTCTCTCACACTCCCTCTCACTACCTATCTCTCAAGTCTCTCCCTCTCACACTCTCAAGTCTCTCCCTTTCGCACCCTACCTACATAACCCTCTCTTTCTCTTTGTCTCTCTCTCTCCCCTCTCCCTCAATTCTCTCTCTCTGACCCCCCCTCTCTCTCTCCTCTATCCCTCCCACCCTACCTAGCTAAGTCCCCCTCAATCCAACCCCTTCTCTCCCACTCCCTCTCTCTTAAACTCTCACTTCGACCCCCTCTCCATCTCTCTAGACTCTCTCTAAATTCTCCCTTCATCTAAAGACATACATAAATGCATACATACAAGCATAATACATATGTACATATAATCTTACATCCATACAAGCATACATACATACATGTACATAAAAATATATCAGCATACATTAATATATTAGCATTTAACATAAAGTAAGACATAACGCGAGCGTTATAACACACTCGCGTTATGTGCTAGTAGACATGTTCCCCGCAGAAGCAAAAACCATGTCAAAAGTGAGATATAACGCGAGCGTGTTATAACGTTATATCTTGCTTTGGGAATTACCGAACTTTAAGCTTGGTATTTGCCTTGGAATACCAACCAAAGGCTTGGAGGGCATTCCCAACGACCAGAGATGTGTTTTTAAAAAATCCACCATATTTCTCATAATCGAGTTCGTGCTCACCGTCAAGATTGCACGTGGTTCAATATCGAAAAAATCGAGCACATGGGTAATGTTGGGTTATCTCTTAGGTATCCAACGATGTAATTTTTTTCACTTTCTGAAAATGTTAAGTCTTTCATCCATAATTTATTTTATCTGTATGTCTTTTTTTTGCCAAAAAGCAGTGTTTGGTATTTTTTTCGTTATAAATTAACCGTTCATCAATTTTTCAAATAAATTACATTTTTAGAAACTAGACTCCATTCTACAAAATTTAAAAAAAAAAAAAAACAAAACAAATCAATTAGTTTCCAAAATTTGTAGGGGTAGCACAGCCAAAATTCTATTTTCAGGATATGTCCACTTCGCAAATTAGTAAAAAACCAAATATTCATTAAAAATTTATCAGAAAAATCGTGCAACAACTACATACTGTTAGCTAACTTTTGACCATTGCGATTTTAAAAATACTAAAAAAAAGTTCACCGTACGAGGGTCGTACAAGAGTTGCTATGTTATGTTTTTCTGACAAAAACAACACCAATTTGTGTACGTCCCTCATTTGAAACCCTTAATCTCAATCATTTTCAAAATAAATTAGTAGTTTAGAATGTAGACTCGGAGCACTTGAATCCTTCTTTTTGTTCTATCTCAAAATTTTGAGTCTAAGTATCCTCAATTTCACGTCCAAGGTTAGTATTTCCTGATTTCATAAAAAAGCTGTCCACTTAAGTCCCCTTTTTGGGAACCATCTTGGTGCACTTACCAGCACATAATTTTGAAGTGTCAGCTCATTTAATGAATTGTACGGTGCCATTAAGGGATGTATTTTCAAATGCTTTCAAATGCCAACTTGAGGTTTAACATAATCTTTAGTAGCAGATTGACACTTTTTTCTTGGCAAACAAATGGTCACTTCCTACTAGTGAAGTTAAGTGAGCCTGCATACGAGGAAAGGTGGCAACATTTTCAACTCCAAACTTAGAGTTTCCTCAAAATAGTACTTCTTGGCGATATCAGGGAATGGGAAGATGAACCTATTCCCGTCATACAACCGGATTTGAATTGGCGTGAAAAAGAGCAACTCAACATCATTTCCCGGCTGCGTTCAGTGGCGTGGAAAGAGAGAACCAGCAATGTCGAGTAGAACAGGGTGATTTTTGTTTTAGAAGAAGAAGAAGAAGAACGCACTAAATGTCACAATTTAGTTATGGAAATATAGTTAGAACTATATAGAGTCCTAACACCTCCAATGGTTTAACAACATGCATGAATCCTTTTGTGACATGTAATGATAAGGGGGGTAGTTTCAGCTTTTGAGCGCTTTTTGATTGTATAGGGTGTGGGGTGATGGGTCTGTGAATCCACATTATTCTTCAATGTTTATCTGTTAGGTTAGAATGCGTATATTTTCATCTCTGAGACTTTGTGTTTGGATTAATTCATTTGTTAAAAGAGAAACTATCACTTTTCTTTACTTATTTTTTGCATGTAATCACTGATTGTGAGACAAACGGACTTTGTGTCATTTAAAAAAAAATATATTGCATCTACTTTCATGGTTAAAGTGACAAATATGTACACCAACAAGCAAAAAGAGTTGCATTTCGGAAGTAAATCTCTGAAGCACTAGACTTGTGAACTGAAACCTCCGTAATAACACTAGAACTGTTAGATGCAGACATGTGGCGAGCTCATCGCTCATCACTCATTTTGGATTTTCAATGCCTCGACATTGTATATTTCATTTAATTGAAATTCTCAATCTTTTTGAAGAAAGTGTGGTTGCCGTACTGCTAGTGTTGGCAGTGGCATAAATTAATGCCAAATGTGATATGAACATCTGAAGTAATTTCTTGGACAACTCATAGCTTTAATGAAATAATATTTGTAATGATTTCATATCGTTTGAGTGGAATTGGTGATTTTGACAGCTTGTTAGTTTGAGGTACAGTTGGCATGTACCAAGACGTCAATCAAATTAAACATTTTAATTATACACGAATCACGATTATCATTATACTTAGGCTGGTAGCAGCACTGGTGGCCCATAAATAGGGATAGTGAATAGTGGATAGTGTTATAAGGGTTTTCATTTTCTAGGGTTAATAAGGATTCATGAATAAGAAGATGTGGTATTATTGGGGATACTATAAATTCTCTTGCCTACAATTATGTAGCTACAGAGTAATCAGTAAAAGATGAATTTCCTTCAAGTTTAGAATGGGTGGAATTGGAAATAAGTTGATTTGGTTAACCTAACTTCTCAGACAGGTTTTAAACTAGGATGAGGAGCTCTGATGGAGGTAAGTGCTATACCAGTGCATGGAAGCTATGTGTAAAAGATGGGAGCAGATTTGATACTCTTCTTGTATCTTCACAACTCCCTATTCCCCAACATGGTTGGCCAGGCAAGCCCCATGTATTTATTTTCAAAGAGACATTTTTATTACATCTTTTGCATGACTCTAGTTCTCAAAAGGGATAAGTAAATTTTGTATTTTCATAGATCCCATTTCCCCATAATGATTAGAACCCCCTTTCCCCCAACGTTTATGTTTATTGCCTCATTTGTATTACGTTGTCACGAGCAAAAGCTTGGAATCATGCATTTATTTTTAGAGTTACATTTGTATTAAGTTGTCACCAACAAAAGCTTGGAAATTGGAATCAATTTGTAATCCATTGTCACGAGCAACAACTTGGAATACATTATTAAATTATGTCTATGTAAAGTGACACACTGACATTTGTTATTTATACAAAATAGGAGCTTTCCTGCTCTATAGCTACTCGTCTTTACAAAGATGTAAGAATGTGACATTGAAATTCAATTGCAATAAAATAAATGGTTGTGTTGTGTTATTCTTCGTTATTCATTTACATTTATAGTAAAGAGTTATTTTCCGAGTTCAGAACTTTAGTGTCTATTAATATATTCAAATTAGTTTTTTTTCTTTGAGAAATTAAGTAATATACTTTATGCAATATGCACTTGATAATTCATGGCTATATCGGGCCATCAAGGGAGTGCAGTCATTCATTCCACAGATGTTTATGTGTTACAACGATGTGCTTACTTTTATTGAATCTATCAGTATATCGGGGAAAGAACCTTATGAGTCAGTCTGATAGAGTATTGTTACATTGATACTAGATTGTGAGCTATTTTCTTCGGGCCATCGGTGAGGCTGTGACAGGGGTTCCACTGATAAAGCATTATTAGGCCGATGCTGATGGTAATAAATTTTGTTAGGAATGGGGGAAGGACTACGAGTACAGGATTACAAATCTGTTTATGGATGCAATGTAGGCTATAATATGGATCTTGTCACATAAATTTCTACAATTTGCATTGATCATAAAATCAAAGTGTGGTATATCTATTTAAAAAATATTTATGCATGCAGATTTAAAAGTAAAACATAAAGCAATACAAATGAAAAAAGAAAGTTGCCATCAAATTGACAAAGAGCATTATAAACATTAAATGTTGTCGTTATTGATTTCTAATTTATCCTTGACCTTCTCCCCCGGTTCCCCATATCATTATTCATTTTTTAAAGTCCTTTGCAATGTTAGGTTACCGGTCCCTTGGCCTTGATGTCAATCCTTGCGTACAAAAGTTTAAAACAACTTTAAAACACATGTGTCATGTTTATTGTTTAAAGTTAATATCATAAATTACTCAAGTTTCAACCGTTGGTTGAACATTTGATTAATGGTTGTAGTTGCATTCCGTAATGAAATGCACAAAGCGATAGGCTTGCGAACTTAAACCTCTAGAATCACCCTATATCCGTTAGATTTAGACAGATCAATGGTTAAGGATTTGCAACTTCTAGACCTAAGACGTTTCATTCACTTTAATGTTCCAATTTCGAGAAAAAAAGCATTTAAAACACTTTGTACCACTAAGTGTCAACTGTCAAGTGATTTTTTTTAAGTGAGAGGGTCAGCACATGAGAATATTTCTTTAAGTCCTTTGCAACGTTAAGTTACCGACCCCTTTGCCTTGATGCCAATCCTAGCGCAGAAAAGTTTAAAACAACTTTAAAACACATGTGTCATGTTTATTTTTTTAAGCTAATATCATAAATTACTCAAGTTTCAACCGTTGGATGAACATTTGATGTATGGTTGTAGTTGCATTCTGTAATGAAATGCACAAAGTGATAGGCTTGTGAACTTAAACCTCCGAAATCACCTTATAACCATTAGATTTAGAAAGATCAACAGTTAATAATTTGCACCTTGTAGACCTAAGACGTTTCATTCACTTTAATGTTCCAATTTTGAGGGAAAAAAAAGCATTTAAAGCACTTTGTACTACTAAGTGTCAACTGTCAAGTGATTTTTTTTTAAGTGAGAGGGTCAACACATAGGGAGATTTTTTGAAGTCCTTTGCAACGTTAAGTTACCAACCCCTTGGCCTTGATGCCAATCCTAGCGCATAAAAGTTTAAAACAACTTTAAACATGTGTCATGTTTATTTTTTAAAGTTAATATCAGAAATTACTCAAGTTTCAACTATTGGATGAACATTTGATGTATGGTTGTAATTGCATTCTGTAATGAAATGCACAAAACGATAGGCTTGCGAACTTAAACCTCTAGAATTACCCTATAACCGTTAGATCTAGAAAGATCAACGGTTAAGAATTTTCAGCTTGTAGACCTAAGATATTTCATTCACTTTAATGTTCCAAATTCCAGAAAAAAGCATTTAAAACACTTTGTACCGCTAAGTGTCAACTGTCAAGTGATTTTTTTAAAGTGAGAGGGTCAACACATGAGAATATTTTTTTAAGTCCTTTGCAACGTTAAGTTACCAACCCCTTTGCCTTGATGCCAATCCTAGTGGACAAAAGTTTAAAACAACTTTAAAACACATGTGTCATGTTTATTTTTTTAAGCTAATATCATAAATTACTCAAGTTTCAACCGTTGGATGAACATTTGATGTATTGTTGTAGTTGCATTCTGTAATGAAATGCACAGAGCGATAGGCTTGTGAACTTAAACCTCCCGAATCACCTTATAACCGTTAGATTTAGAAAGATCAACAATTAAAAATTTGCAACTTGTAGACCTAAGATGTTTCATTCATTTTAATGTTCCAATTTTGAGAAAAAAAGAATTTAAAGCACTTTGTATTGCTAAGTGTCAAGTGATTTTTTTTAAGTGAGAGGGTCAGCACATGAGGAGATTTCAGTCTTCTCTCTTTAGATTGCTCATTGCAATGCATTACCCTATTTTGGATTCCACAGTTCCACTTCCAACAAAGCCATTCCAATTTCCATGACTATCAGCATTAATATTTTCAAGAGTCAGGACTCAAAATCCAAGTAAGTGAAATAATTCTTGCAGCTACATTCCATTTTTTGACATTTCCTAAAATCTTATTTTGTCAAACTTTGAAGTTTGGGTTTAGAGACTTAAGAATTAAGAAAAAATAAAGAGGACTAATAGGTATTAGGCAATTCAAATTTCACAACTTCACATTGTATAAGCATGTCTACCACCAATACCACTAGAGCAATGTCCGATAAAAAAATACATTATGCAAAATTGCTTAAAACCCCATGTTTCACTGATGGGTACCATGATATTTATGATCTTGAAATTTATGGTAGGCGTACCTAAGAACTTAGATTCTCATATCAGAATAAGGCTACAAAGAAAACACAAGTTAATAGTATTAGTGCACCGTGGGTAACTAGATTAGGGTACATGATGTTACATGAGGTTTCCCTTTGCCCATAATTTATCATGGTCTATGCCCAAAATTATGATGATAAAAAAAGAGCAATTGTTAATAAAGATAGCAAAGAAGAATTGTTATCCATTAATGTAGAAGAACTTGGAAAAGTGTTGGGGTTTACAACTGAAGAATTTGGAGATGTCCACATTGACCTAGAAAAGCTTGCTAGTGATTATGAAGTAGTGGAAGAAAGGGAGAAAAATGCTTTCTTAAATAAAATAGTTCGTGATAGAAACAAATTGAAAGGTGATCATAAGCTTCCTAATGATTTGGATATTTTTAAACCATGGGTTAAGGATACTATTTCCATGCTAGCATTTTGCCTCGGTTTGGATAACAATTTGGAAGTGGGTGCAAGCCTCCTTGAAATGGTATTTAATATCCATTATGGTGTTCAACATGTCAAATATAATTTTATTCAACACATTGTAGAATCCATGCATAATTTTTTTTTAATGCTTAAAGCAGGTTCCACCAAGACATTTAGGTTCACAACCTACTTGTGCTATCTTTTTCTATTCAAATTTAGAGGAATGTTTCAGAACAACAAGCTTCAAATTTAGCCCTATAGTAATGCCGAGGAAAAGAAAATGGCTTCAGTATATGAATGGACCACTAAGATAAGGATGCATGATTCTCGAAGGAACTACAGTCATTTTGTAGACTACTTTTTGGCTCCATTGCATCAAGCAATTACAAATACTCCAATGCCTAGATTGCCTATGTCATGTAGAAATTGCATTGAACTAGGAAAAGAAATACAATTGGCTGATTGGTACTTAATGGAAGAATATGCTGTGCTAATATTTTATGGATCGAGAGTACAACCATACAAACTTCCAATACATGTGACAAAAAGGGTTTTTGCATTGTAATATGTAAGACAGATGCAGAGTGTTGATGAACTACACTTTCTCAATCAGAAAAAGAAGACCTTATTTCCTTCTTTACCTTTTTCATGTGGAGGGTTCACATTCGAGAGAAAAGCATTTAGTGTGGCACATAATATTTTGATTTTTTATTTATTTTGATGCTATCTGTCATTGGCAGTATGATCCATGTGACATCATTAAATCAATGATTGTGGCCAATAAGATTGCTACAAGTAGAATTCAACATCAAAGTAAACCCTTACTCAAAAAATTGAGAAATAAGGATTCTTGGGATGAAGTCAAAATAGCAATGGAGAAAAGTGCTACTGAGAATGGTATTTATTTTAAACAATTGTCAGCAGAAATTATGGCATTGCATCGAAAGACAATCAGGACATACAACAATTTTTATGAAAAAAATGATAAACCATCTAGTAGAGTAAAAATTCTAGGTTCTCTAGAGAAGGAAGTTACAGATAAAAATTGGTCACAATAAAAAATTACTGCCTTTTGGTCTATGAGGAAGGAGCTAGGTGATCCAAGAGCTCTTGCAGACTATGGAGATAACAAAGAAGATAAAGAGTTTAGCAAATTGTGGAATATAGAGCATCCTTATGAACATGGAAAAAAAGAAATTTCAATGATGAATCTAATGATGATAGGGAAGAAGTAGAAAAAAGCCATGTCAATTACAAACCTGATTTAAGTGAGGCCACAAAAGAAGCATACACTTTAGGAGCAATCATAGTTGAAAAAATGGGTTATGAAGGTGGTCCTTTGGGGTCCCAAAGACAAGGCCCTTGGATGGTAATAGATGTTGAGCATAGAAAACCAGTTGATAAATCTGTCCTTGGGCTTGGAGGTGAAAAAGTAGACCGAGGGCATACAAGTCAATTTTTTAGAGCTTCAAATCCTCATCCTCATGGTCAGATACAATCACAACTAGGACATACCCATGGTGGAGATTTTAGTGCAACTGGCACTGCCATTGATGGCGATGGTATGGGTAGTAGTACTAGTAGTGGTCAACATGTGCTACAACAACAAATTACACACAAGAGGAAAACAATACAAGATATCGCAGAAACACTAGGTGATCAAGGCAAACAAAAGAGGCAAAGGATTTTGATAGGTCCAAGTCACACTATCAGTGGATCCACCACAAAGGAGTTATTTCCAAGCACTCTCCCACTACCAGATAGTGTGGCTATGACATCATTAGCAATTGCAAGCACTTCTATTCCTTCACCATTCAAGCATTCCATTTTTCCTGCGTCCCCAGGTTATGATTTCATTGAAGAGATTAAAAAAAATCAAACTTGTATAAAAAAGAAAAGAAGCAACTGATGGAGAGTGCGTCTGTTGTAACTTTAGAGCCTGCAAAAACCATGGTATTACTTAAATTTGACACAAATAAAGAAATCATGGAGTACACAATTTTTGTTCTCACAGTTCAAAACAAACCAACAAATCAGATGGATCGATCTGAATACCAAGTGACCAATTTTCAATTGGATTTTTTTGGCCTAAAAAATACTGACAAAATTAATGTATCAAATAAGAACAATGAATTGGTGTACACATCATTGCTAAAGAAAGATAGAGAGAAGAAAAGGTTGCAAACCCAAATAGAAAAGTTACAGGCATAACTAGTAAATGAGAAAGCAAAGAGGAAAGCAACAAATAACAAGAGCAATGAATTAGAAAAAAGAATAAAAAATCTGCCTCTACATCAACAAGCAAAGAGGATAAACCAAATGAGAGAGAAGTGAATGACCTAAAGGAAAGGCTAGATGAGAGAAAGAAGAAATATGATGAGGAAAAATCCACTTCAGAAAAATTAAGACTAAGCATTGTGAATGGAAATGCACAGTGGGAACAAAAATTGGAGAAAGAGAAAAAGAAATGAAAGAATGGAGACAAAGTTGATGGAAGCAAAAAATGAAATTAAGTCTTTCCAAAATAAGTTATCTTCATTTTGTAGAGAAATAATGAGGCATATGAAACAAAATATCTGGGATGAAATAATGCAGAGGTTTGATCATTTGTGTGGCATGTTTCAATTGATTGATGCTATCAGACAATATTATAAGAAGCTCAACAAGTATTTAGTGGACAACAAAAATGTGCTAGAATTAGAGAAATATGCAAATCAAGTTCTACAAATAGTCTACAAATCCAATGATAATGATTTGAAATCAAAAGGGATTACTAATCAGATTGCTACCTCAATGAGGTTTTCATCTATCATTGAAAAGTGTTCAAGAATGCATGGAACAAAGGAATATTTGCATTTGGTTGTAGACAAGATGAAGGTGGTGGATGAAAAGGTAAGGAACTTCACAGAGCTTGGTTTCTAGAGGCTTTTGACACAAATGACCAATTCATTAGAAAGGATGATTTCAGAAAGAAGATGGAGGGTGCAAGGAAGATTGATTTGGACCAATTTCCTTAGAACCCAGATGTGGTGAACTATTTGGATTCCATCAAAACACTGATAACCTTGAATGCAAAATTGACTGAAGAATTCAAGACAGGTTCCACTTCCAATTACAATCATGCAATGTTAACAAAACTTCAAGTCAAACATCACTTAGAACAAATGACAATTCCACCACCTGAAGAGTGGAAGTTGCTAGAAAAAGGTGATACAATGACTTGATTTTTGAATCTTTGATAATATGAGTTTCCAAGTTCCAACTTAGCTCTGTGCAAAGTTGTCTTTGGGCATTGGAAATATTTTTCATTGCCAATGCATCTATGTACTCCTTCATGTGAAAATCAATAAAAAAGCTCAAATTCAAACTTCAATAATGTGATTATGTTTAATTATCTATATTATTTATTTTATCATTTGAAGAAAAGGTCTATGGTTTCAAATACTAGATACACATTAAATAATTGCTGATTTTCATTGTTGTATATGCTATTAATACTATTGTTAAAATGTTATTAAGCATTGAGTTGAGTGATGAATCACTGAGTACATGTTCAAGTTTTACTTTTAACACAATTAAATTATGAACTATAAGGTGATGAACTATTAGCTCATTATATTTACTTATTGGTAGAGCTTCCAAGTTATGGATGTTGAACCATTAGCTCATTATATTTACTTCTTGGTAGAGATTCTAAGTTATGGATGTTGAACTGTTAGCTTCTGTTATGTTGGAACTAAAAATCTTGATCAGTATCCACCAACTTACACCTCACCCACATCCCACATACTGCAAAAATACACTACATTTGATTTTATGATTAACACAAATTGCAAAGATTTGTGTGACCAAATCCATTTTGTGGCCCACATTACTACTTGATCATATCCATAAATAAATTTAAAACCCCATGGTCACAACCCCTATTCCTGAAGAATTCAAATTCAATGTACTAACAAATTAAATGTACTTCCACACACTCAATTTGAATAACATAAACACCCACTTTGGAGACAACCAAATAAGTTAATAACATATAAGCATATGAATCCACAACAGTTGAAAATTTGAAAGAAAATCAGTAATTATGTGTAACCTTCTCCATTGTATTGATCTTCAAATGATATGCACTATAACAATAGTTTATGATATGATATGGATGGGCGAATTGGTGCAATCTATTATCTATCTTCTTCCTATTTTCTACTCTAAAGTCTAATTAAAAATCATGTGATGATATTCTATTCGGGTCTTGATCTCTCTTATATATGAGAGGCAACAAGCTACAAACCTGCCACAAAAAGTCATGATGTTTGAGAACTAAACATAACTCAAATAAAACAATGTCGCGGGTGAATGCACCAATCTGTTAATCTCCAAGCAGAAAGCCTGTGACCACCTAAGATCTATTCAAAGCTTCTACTCCATGATAGGGTTCTCATCATGTTGTCGGCTAGCATTCTTACTCTGAATCTGATGGTTGTCCCATTAAATTTGATTCTGACACATCTACAGTTTGGCTAATAAATAGATTGACTGCAGAGAGGTGATGGATGTACTCCTGTTCAACATAGGTGTCCACATTAGAGATCACCTGTTTCATATCATATTCCATACACATTATTTTTTTGAGTTGCTTATGAGGTTTTTTGTAAAACCATATCCTCGTCACTTATTTCTTGCAACACAGCAGTTAGAAGCCCAACAAGCTCTTCCTTCCAATCATCATATTCTCACGGATTTCCAATGCCATTATGAAGTTTTAGGACTGAATCAAAGCAGTCAAAATCTTCCCTAAGCCTGTTATGATATCCATTATGTGATTCTACCAGCTTGTTATATGTCAACAATATTTGTCCTTTCATGATATTCTTATCTAGGAGCTCCTTTTTTTTCTCCATCATTCTAGGCTGCAATCGTTCATTCTCCACCAATGCAATGTGTGTCTGTTTGAATAGTTTCCAATATTCATTAGCACACTTCATCATTTTGTTGAATATTTCTTTTATCATTTCAGATACAGTGTTATATTTGATGTTTTTCACTTCTTTCTCCAATTCTTTGCATTTCCCCTAGGATTTCAGATGACAATTCTTCCAATAGGTTGCATCAACCAATGCATCAAGCACTCTCTTATCATTTTCAAGCCATGGGGAGTACAAATCTGATGTGGAGGAGGAAGATTTTCTTTCTCTCTAATTTGCTAGCTCCTTCTTCAATTTGTCATTTTCTTTAATCAGTATTTCAATATGTGCTTTGGTAAATTTTGCCACATTTATGCTCAATTTTAATGTCTCCATAGGGTTGGTATCCCCTCCTTGTTGAACCAAGAGATTTCCAAACACTTGGTTGGATTACTAATTATAGTAGGTCTTTTATCATGGGGATATGGTGACCAAATAAACAAGTTGGCTTCATCTGGGTTGTACCCAGATCCTGAATACATTTTGTCACTTGCTTCTTCTATTAAGTTCATTGTCCTATCCCCTCTTTTTCTGAAGCTATCAATTATAATTGAAGAGCTAATATCCCACCCTGGCAGGAGAAACACTCCAGCTTCTTGAAGTGATTCCCTTCCTCTTTTAGGAGTGATGGACTCAATTTCCTTATCTACCTCCCTTTTCAATTCCTCCAAAGCGGTTGTCTCCTATTCAAGAGTGATATCCTATATCTTTTGTCTCATTTTTCTGCCTTGATATTCATAAACAAATGATTTAAATTCAGAAGATTTAACAAAATCACAATCAGAAATAAACTGTTGTCTAGCCCTAAGCCCTCACATCATTAGATAGTTCATTCGATGCCTCAAATCTTACAATATTCTGCTCTTGAGGGGGCTTGTACTGTGCAATCATAGGAGCATGTATTCTTTTGACCTGCTCACCCTCTTCATCGCTCTTGGTTGTCGCCCACAAAAGGATATAAAAGTCATGGAAAATCCTAACCTGGGAATTGAACATTCTAGCAGGTGACTAACATCTTCTTATGGTCATTCATTTACATTGTCAAACTAGGGAGCGTATACTTGAAATGGAGCAGCACTGTATGTGCACTAAGAACCAGTTTTAGCCACAATTTACTAAAAATAAATGCTTGAAAGGAATTCTACTTCTGATGTAGCAACGTAATGTAAAGTCTTCTTAATTTAAGCAAAATTTAATCAAAGTAGAAATCATGACAACTATTACTAAGGAACAAACTATGAACTGACCTTATGCTGTAGGAACAAACATAGGGATGGATTCTCGATGCTGTAGGAACAATATAAGATTGAGTTTGCGCTGAAACCTTCGAGAATGAAATTCTAACTTATAATCAATAGGAAATAAACAACTAACTACAGATACTTACTAAGTGGGCCCCCTTAGCAAACATCAACCAGTTTATGCAAGAATTGAACTCAAAACTTCATCATCTTTTATTCATAAACTTGGAATCATATACATTGATCATTCTGCTTGTAAGAAAACTAACACAAAACTCTATTTCTCATTATAATACTAATCTGAACATACTCTGTTCTATTCTCTTGTCTCTAGTCTAGTCTAAGTTAATCCAATCTGTTCACTCACACAGGAGGAACACTTATTTATAGAAAAGCAACTAACTACCTAACTCTAACAGAGAAAGAAGTGGACATAAATGCTTCCTAGTACCAAGGAACAAACTTCTCATAAATGAAAGCATATCTGTTCAACCGATTAAGAGAGAATCTAGCATTCCACTCTTCCTAAATTAATGACTATTTAGATTTCCTCCCAACGACTAGGACAAAGAGTCTTTGCTGGAACAACTTCCTCAATGCCGTGCTGGAAATGGACTTTACTGCAAGGCCGAGATCTGTTGCACTTTGACTCGTTCATGCCTCTTTCAACAACCTGCGAAACACATGGCGATAGAAGCAAAAGAAAGCATGCATATAATAACACAATACACATTCATTAATCACACACATTAAATCCATTTCATTATTCAAAAACCACATGCATCATATTAGTCATTTGGGAGGTCAAACAGGGCAATAAATATAGACACACATAGATTTTAAGCTACAAGAATATAGGAATGTGTTGCCACAGAATACTACCCGATTTTAGATAAAAAGTCTTTAATCAAAGAGTTTAAACAACCATTAGCAAAAGAGTAAGGGTATTTAAAAATACGTCATGATATTCAAATTATGAGCATATTTCAGGCTCATAATTTTCCCCCTACTTATCCTAATGATGGTCCTCCAACATTAAGCTTTCTAGTAGTTTCTTTGAAATCAGTAGGAGTAGCATGGCCCTGCATTGAAGTTCCAAACTTGTAGTAGAAGCCTCTGTAATTTTGCCATCTCTCATACCTACGGGTTTTTGTATCTTCATTAAAATTTGTAGCCAAATAAGGGTACAGTGGCCACATCAAATCTGGAGGTCGAAATGTTAATGGCAACCATAATTCAAACCTTTTCTGGAGACCCAACTGTATATACCTTTTTGACCTTCTGATGGCTGCTCTAAAGTTCAGAGGGCTATGAGGCTTAGATTTTCTCAGACCAACAGTAAGTTTTTCCCATCTTGTTTTAATTCTAGAAGATGAAAGCTTCCAAAACAAATATGTCTGGTCTTTGAATTCATCATACACCTGCTTCCTGATATCAAATATTTTTATTCTTGCTACAGGATCATAGAATCCATATGCAACAGTAAGCCAAGTTCTCAGAACTGTTTGGGGATCTAAGCTTTCAGGTCGCAGGGGAATAGGTTCTTTCCTTTCAGCCTCCTCATAAGCCTCTAATTACTTCCCATAGTTAGTTTCATTAGCCACTCAAGAAATAAGTGACCTCAGATGAATGTCACCAATGTAGAGAAGCAAATTCCATTCTGTTTCAAAGGGAATTAGCAAATCATGCAGATAAAACTCACATAAAGAATTTCTCAACCAATTGGGTGCTGTTTGATATGCATCATAAAATTCTTTAGCTATGTGAATGTCAGGGTCCAAATTTCTAGAAATTCTCATCAATTGGAACCACAAAATTTTCTCTTTAAGGCACATAGCATATACCCTAGGTGGTGGTCTACATTCCATAATTTGACCAGCTACCTTCATCATTTCATTCATTTTCTCTTTCATTTCCTGAATTTCTTGTTTTTGTCTTTCAATTTCTTCTTTTCTTCTTCCCAAAGACTTTGTTGAAGTTTAGTTCTAGCCAAATGGTGGAAACTCAAACTCTAAAGTGTAACAGGCCTCCAGGTAATCCTGAGATATTATAAATATTCAATCAGCAACGTCCTTTTATACACAACCAATGCACGACAAGTTTCAGAGGGCAATGGTGTTTCATTGAATACTCCAGTTTGTTCAAGTTGTTCTTCCTCTTGCTGTAGGATGGACTCTTGTTGCTGTTCAAGAGGAGATCGTGTTTCTCTTGAAATTTTCTCAACTACATCAGCCAAGTCATTAAGACTTGGCATCTTCCTTTCATTACCACAACCATGCTATGCTTCCTCAACTTCCTCTGTCTCAGTTTGCAATTCATCAGGAATAATAGAGGAACTATGTGGAACATTCTTAGATACACTTTGAGAATCATCATGACTGAGCTCTTGAGATTCCTCATAAATGACTATAATTTCTGGTTGAATGGAGGTTGAGGTAACTTTACTTTGTTTCCTTATTGAGGCTCTTTTTGGCAATGAAACAGTCGTAGGAGGCTCTTTCGTAGATTTCCTCTTTCTAACTTTCCTAGAGGATTCAGACTCAACAGGAGAGGGTGATGATGACACTGTGGTGGCAATACGCGTTGCTGCAGGGGAAAGCAGGGTAGAATATTTTTGCTTTTGTGTATGAGGTCTTGTTTCTAGGGTTTGTTTAGCCCCAGATGACTCTCCTACCTTCGTTTTCCCTTTTTATTTTCTTGTAGCAGAATTGGTTTTTACTTGGACAGAGGACTCTGGTGTGGAGGCTGCAGGACTAGGTGCTGCAAGAATAGATGATTCTTGCTTTGCTTCCCTACTCGTAAATTCGACTCTCTTTTTCTTTTTCTTGGGTTGTGCAGGGAGTGCTCTAGGAGGTTCTGGAGGTTGTAGTCACTTATGGGCAACAAATTCTAGCCAAGGAAGGGGTGAGACATCCCTTAGGGAACGCTCAATCAATAATTTAATGAGGGCATGATGGGTGATAGAGTTGTCCTTACCCTTTTGGGTTTCATGGGCACTACGTTCTAAAAGGTTTAACAAAAAGTTTGGAACATTGACAACTAAACCATGCCTCATATGACTCAATAGTTTAAAATGATAAGAATGCAAATAGGAAAAACATCCCTCACAAGTCAAATACCTAATTATGAAGGAGGCATATTCTGAGTATGGATAAGGCAGTGACACCTGTTTGCATCCTTGTTTGGAAACCTCTAAGGGTCCATCTGTTGGTATTGTGAATTTTTCCCTAGGAGAGACAATATCTCTCCTTGAAGGAAAGTTCTCTCCTACCGTCGGAAGCCCAGTTACTTCAGCAATCCGCTCTTCTATAATGGCTACTGTCAAACCCCACACTATAGCTTCTCCTTCTGAAAGAGTTCTCAAAAACTCACCTGCAACTTCCTCATTAAAGGAATCTATCTCCAGAAAATAATTCAGCCATCCAAAATTGCTGAATGCCTGAACCACTTGAGGATTTTGCATCAAGGCTTGTTGCAGGCTCATGTCTCACTAATTGTCCACCCATTTTCATAAATTATCCCAGTTGAGATTCCTAAAACTCAAACTTCTTCTGAAAATTCAAAAAAAAATTCACTCTGGTTTTTTTTTTTTTTCTATTGTTTACCTTTCTTTACTTACCAAGAATGATACAAAGGATATTTGCATGAAATGATTATTAAAAACTACTAAAATCAAGTAGTTAACTTGTTGATCAGGATAAAAGCACGCAGTCATACTTGGTAAGTACAAGAAAATAAAAACTGTCTTGACAGACATGGCAATGGTACAAGAAAAAGTTCTGAAATGGATTATTCCCGCCCTCTACTTAAAATTTGGCATGTATCAGCACATGTTCGAAAAGATAGGCGAAAAAAAAGAAATAATGACTGATAGATACATAGCAATTAATGAATAAATGAAATAAATAAACGATGTGACAATAAAAGATATTGTGCACCTTATAATAAATGCTCTTAGATGTTGGGAAAGACCATAGCTCAGCTAGAAATGACCACTGGAATGGAAACCATAAATGAAGGTGGTACGACAGGATGGATGACATGGATGGATGACGTAGAAGAAGATGGAATGAATGATGGTGATGGATGAAAAAAAATGGAGAAAGTGGCTCCCTTAAAAAGGAAACCTTTATTATGGACATGCAATATAGTATTTTAAAGAGATGCTGTAGGAAAAAGACCGAAGCCTTTTTTTGCATGAAGATCAGTGGCTGCATCTGAAACAAACTGCTTCATAAATTCTTCTTTGGATGTTGGCTTATGATACAACCTAAGATGGTGTCCATTAACCAATAGCTTGAATCGAACAGGATCTATTGTAGCCAATTGAATTGAACCATTATCAAACACATTTTCTATCTCATAAGGACCAAGCCATCTTGTGGTGAGTTTACTTTGATTTTCTTTATACTTGGAGTCATAGAGCAGTGCCCAATCACCGACAGAGAATTGCTTAGTTCTGATATGGTGGTCATGCCATTTCTTCCTTTGCTGCTGGATAGCTTCAGTATGCTATAGGGCAACTTTCCTTATCTCATCCAATGCATTGAGTTGCAAGAGGCATTCCTTTTGGGCTTCTAAAAGATCAATGTTAAGCTAAAGAGAAGTTCTTAAGGTCTTATGCTCAAACTCTATTGGCAACATGGCATTTTTTCCATAGACTAACTCAAAAGGGGTAAACCTTGTAGTTGTTTTCCATGTTGTCCTATAGGCCCAGACTGCTTGTGGAAGACAACTGCTCCAATCTTTCTTGTGTAACTACACTGTTTTAGTAAGGATTGCCTCTAATTCTCTGTTGGTAACCTCTGCCTGACCATTGGCTTGAGGGTGATAGGGGCTTGACTTTCTGTGCCTGATCTTGTAATCATTCATCAATGCAGTGATTAAGTTTGATGTAAACTGAGCTCCTTGATCAGTAACACGTTCCCTTGGGACTCCAAACCGAGTAAAAATCTGCTCATACAGAAACTCAACAACTTTATTATCACAGACATGTGTCATTGCTTTCAATTCCACCCACTTGGCTACATAATCAGTGCAAACCAAAATGTATGATTTCCCATTGGATGGGGGATCAATAGGCCCAAAAAAATCCATGCCCCACTTGTCAAAGGGACTGACTACCACTTGAGGATACAGAGGCATTT
This sequence comes from Sequoiadendron giganteum, assembly GCA_007115665.2. Taxonomy (NCBI): domain Eukaryota; kingdom Viridiplantae; phylum Streptophyta; class Pinopsida; order Cupressales; family Cupressaceae; genus Sequoiadendron; species Sequoiadendron giganteum. Next base: position 393,834,011 of record CM021102.1, on the reverse strand, counting down.
CATCAGATCTTGTTGGTCTCCCCATGCGTTGACATCTGTCACATTTTCTGGTGTAGGCTACAACATCCTTGTGTAGTGTGGGCCAATAGTACCCTGTATTAAGCACTTTCATTGATGTTGTCTTGGATGCAAAGTGCCCACCACATGGCTCATCATGACAAGCATGAAAAATATCATATATCTCATCTTCCCTAACACACCTTCGCATGACTTGGTTAGGTCCTGTTGAAAATAAACAGTCTGCAATCTATGAAAAGTTAAAACTTTTCTCTATCAACAATTTCTTGTCCTTTGGTGAGAAGTGAGTTGGGATCTTATTGGCTGCTAAATAATTTGCAATATCTGCATACCATGGAGTTTGAGTAGCAATCGAAAACAGATGTTCATCAGGAAAAATATCATCAATTACCTCAGGGGTGGCAGGTGTAGTTGTTTGCAGTCTTGACAAGAAATCAACCACCACATTTGCTTGGCCTGGCTTATCAATAACTGTAATATCAAATTCCTGCAACAATAGGAGCCATCTTGCTAATCTACCAGATATGAGAGGCTTATTCATGAGGTACCTTATTGCTGCATGATCTGTATAAACAAATATTTGGTAACCAGTGACATAATGTCGAAACTTGTTCAGGGCATACACAACTGCTAGCAATTCTTTCTCTATAACAATATAGTTTAATTCAGGGCCTTGAAGGTTTTTGCTAATGAAATATATGACATGCTCTATGGAATTCTCTTTTTGTCCTAAAACAGCCCCTATGGCATAATCAGAAGCATTTGTGTGTATATGAAAGGGCAGACTCCACTTTGGTCCTTGAAGAACAGGTGCTTGAGTAAATAAATTCTTAAGTTGTAGGAAAGATTTGTCATAGGCCTCAGTCCAATTAAATTCACAATCTTTAGTCAGTAAGGCATATAATGGACTGACTATTTTGCTAAAATCTTTGATAAATCTTCTATAATATCCAACATGTCCTAAGAAGCTTCTAACATCCTTTTGTTTCATAGGTGTTTGCAAAGTTAGAATGACTTCTATTTTTGCAGGATCAATTTGAATTCCTGCTGGAGAGATAGATGGCCTAAAACAATTCCTTCTTGCATCATCATAAAACACTTCTCACTATTCAAAGACAAATTGTGCTCCTTACATCTTTTCAACACTTTCTCCAAATTTGCTAATGCTTCTTCATAAGTGGTAAAGTCATCCATGTAGATCTCCATAGAATCATGAGAAATGTCAGCAAAAATATTAATTACTGCCCTTTGAAATATTGCAGGTGCATTACATAGGCCAAAAGGTAAGACAAAGTAGGAAAAAGTTCCCCATGGATAGGGAAAATTTGTTTTGTCTTGATCCCCAGGGGCAATTCTAATTTGATTATACCCACTATATCCATCCAAAAAGGAGAAATACTTTTTACTAGACAATGAGTCTAGCACTTGGTCAACAAATGGCAGTGGAAAGTGATCATTTTTAGTTGTAGTATTCAACTCCTTGTAGTCTACACAAACTCTTCATTTTCCACCCTTTTTTAGGAACGATCACCAATGGAGATACCCATTGACTGTCTGAAATAGGGTAGATAAAACCGGCATCAAGCAATTTTTGGAGCTCACTTTTAACTATTTCCCTGAGTGATGGGTTTATCCTTCTTTGAGGATGCCTAACAGGTGAATAGTATTCTTAATATAGATCCTATGAGTACGAAGTTGAGGATCTATTCCCTTCATATCCGCATAGTCCCATGCAAAAACTCTACGTTGATCTTGCAACATTTTGACTAGGGCAGTTTGTTGAGATTGAGGCAGCTTATTATTAATATGCAGATAGCGACTTGGAGACAATTCTATTTGCTTTGTAAAATCATTCATGGAGGCAACTGATAAAGGTGGTGTCTGTAGTTCTTGTGGAAGCAAATGTTGATAAAGTGCAAGAAATTTAGGTGGCAGGCTCTCAGGATTCAGTTGTTGCAAGAAGTACTGCTGAGGACAGTTATCTAGAACATATGGGGTACTCATATCAAAGGTGGACTGCAAAATGTGTAAAAGTAGGTCATCCTCACTCTGAAGTTGGGAAAATGGATTAGTTTGCAGCATCATTAGCTGAGCTAATGAACTGACTTCCTTAGTTTCCTCACCTAAATCTGGCCAAATTGTCTGAGACAAGTCTGGCTGAGGATGGGCAGGTGGGTATAAAGCCAATTTCTTTGCTGACTGACCATCAAAAATTGTCATGTCTCCTGAATGACATCCTATAAAAGCATCAGCTGTGGCTAACCATGGTATACCTAGGATGATAAGATATCCTCCCAAAGTTGCCTTAGTGGACAATATGGTGAAATCTGCTAGGTATTCCCAAGACTCAAGGTTGACAATTATATCTTCTACTATGCCATCAGGTGTTACTTTGGAACTATCAGCAAGCTGCATGACAGTAGGTGTAAACCTAATGGTTAGGATATTCAAATACTCCATAGTATGCTTGGTCATTACATTGATGGCTGCACCAAGGTCAATCAAAACATTCTTTACTATCTGACCATTAATATTTATTTTTACCAAAGGACTCCTAGGGTCAACATATTTTGGAATAACTACCTTCCCTAACATAATATCTGCCAAATGTCCTAGAACATGGATAGTTTGGGGATCCTTTTTATTTCTTTCGGGTTTCTTCAAACAAACCTCCTTAATGGTTTTTACATAAATTGGGACATCTTTAATGGTTTGAAAGAGGGGGATTTGAATGTGTACATTCTTGAGCTGGTCCAAAATATCAAAGATAGGCTCTTCCATAGACTTGGGTGTAGTAACTTGCAATCTCTGAGGAAAAGGCGGTTTGGCTTGATGCTACAGGATAGGCTCCTTAGAGACAGTATCTGATATAGGTATATGTTCTACAGGACCAGTAGGTTGTTCAAAGGTAGAATCCGAAATCTCAGTAATTACTGGCGGTTGTGGAGTAGGGAGAGTGGTTCTAGACCTGAGATGAATATCATTAATATTCAGGGCATAAGCTAGATACTAATTGACTTCTGCAAAATACATAGGCTATTGTTGCTGATGTTGCTTATTATTAGGATTTGGCAATGGTTGAGCAGGTATAGGCGTTTATTTTGGAGGGCCAGTATTTGCTGTAGGTGTCGCAGGAGGTGGCATGAGGGCCAGAGGTTGTGGCTACTGAAGCTGCAAAAATCCAGGGGATTGGCTCTGCCATTGCTAAGAACCTCTCCATTGAGGATTTTGTTGCCAGTTACTTTGGGGTGGAGTCCATTATCCTTGTGGCTGCTGCCAAACTCCTTGAGGAGATTTCCATTGAGGACTCTGGTAGTTAGGCCAGTGTGGTTGAGAGGTATTCCAAGGTGGTGATGGGCCATATGTAGGTTGCCATTGGTTATTGTAATTAGAGTAAAGATTACCAAAAGTCAAAGGGCCTTGAGGCATACCTTGTCTTTGAGCCCATGGGCGCCTTTGTGCAACAAAGAATACTTGGTCATCATCACCCTCTACTGCCTTAAAATCAGTAGGTAATTGCTTAGCCTCCAGGTTAGCAACCATCTTACATCTGCAATCACGTTTCTTCTGTCAACAATGTGAACAGAACTCAACCAAGATTGCTTCAACTTCCTCATGTTTCTTTTGAGCTTGCATAGTATCCAACTGTGTAGCCATGTTGTTTATGATATCCTGCTTGAAATCAGATAGCAAATTTGAGATCTCCATCCATGAAACTCCATTAGTAGAAGACTTTCCCACTGTAGCTTGATGACCTCTACCCTTCTTGACATTTTCTTGAGAGTAGTTGTGATATATGGACTTAATATCATCCCAAGGTACTTGGGTTATATCTCCTCCTCCCATCAAATCTAGGGCATCAATACAGGCATCATTGATTCCCCTCAGAAAAAGTAGTTTATGAGATTCTTCATTGAGAGTATGGTCTGAATTCTTTTTCAGGGAAAACGAGAATCTTGAGATATAGTCTTCCAGGCTTTCTTCCTCCTTTTGCTAAATTCAGAATATATCATCACCCTTACTACCACTCTTACAATATTCCTTGTATTTCTCAAGAAATTTTGTTTGCATGACTGCCCAACTATCGACAACATCCCTTCCCAAACTCATAAACCATCTAAGAGCTCCCTCCTTCAAAGTAGCAGGAAACAACTTCAGCTTGTGAGCATTTGAAGTGTAATCATAGCTGCGGCAAAGGATGTCAAACTCAAACAAGAAAGTGTCTGGGTCCTCTGTAACTAGTCCATAGAACTTGGGAAGTAATGAAGAAGGAATATTTTTGAGGTTATCATTATTTTGATGGGCTATGATAGGGAATTCAAAAGTAGGAGGTCGATTAGGTGGATTTTGTGCCATATTTGCTTGATAGAGTATCAAAGCAAATGGATTTTCTTGAGGTTCTTCGTCAGCTAGGTCAAAGGGAAATTCAGCAAGCAGGTCTTCAACAAATGGATTGATATCTTGATCTCTACCTTCCTCAAATAGATTATAAGCTGGTTCAAAAACGTTATCAGTGAATGGAAGGTTAGGGAAGAATCTTCCTAGAGCGTCTCTTCTTCTATGCATGTAATAGAATTAACTGAAAATTGAAGGAATTTGAAAATTCTTGAATAATCACACTAAACTACTGCTAAAAATGACTTATGACAGGTTCTTAGCTTGACACCATCCCCGACAACGACACCAAAAATGGTTGTCGCCCACAAAAGGATATAAAAGTCATGGAAAATCCTAACCTGGGAATTAGACATTCCAACAGGTGACTAACATCTTCTTATGGTCGTTCATTTACATTGTCAAACCAGGGAACATATACTTGAAATGGAGCGGCACTGTATGTGCACTAAGAACCAGTTTTAGCCACAATTTACTAGAAATAAATGCTTGAAAAGAATTCTACTTCTGATGCAGCAACGTAATGTAAAGTCTTCTTAACTTAAGCATAACTTAATCAAAGCAGAAATCATGACAACTATTACTAAGGAACAAACTGTGAACTGGCCTTATGCTGCAGGAACAAACACAGGGATGGATTCCCGATGCTGTAGGAAAAATATAAGACTGAGTTTGCGCTGAAACCTTCGAGAATGAAATTCTAATTGATAATCAACAGAAAATAAACAACTAACTACAGATACTTACTAAGTGGGCCCCCTTAGCAACCATCAACCAGTTTATGCAAGAATTGAACTCAAAACTTCATCAAATTTTATTCATAAACTTGGAGTCATATACATTGATCATTCTGCTTGTAAGAAAACTAACACAAAAATCTATTTCTCATTATAATACTAATCTGAACATACTCTGTTATGTTCTCTTGTCTCTAGTCTAGTCTAAGTTAATCCAATCTGTTCACTCATGCAGGAGGAACACTTATTTATAGAAAAGCAACTAACTACCTAACTCTAACAGAGAAAGAAGTGGACATAAATGCTTCCTAGTACCGAGGAACAGACTTCTCATAAATGAAAGCATATATGTTCAACCGATTAAGAGAGAATCTAGTATTCCACTCTTCCTAGATTAATGACCATTTATATTTGCTCCCAATGACCCGGACAGAGAGTCTTCACTGGAACAACTTCCTCGATGTCGTGCTAGAAATGGAATTTACTGCAGGGCCGAGATCTGCTGCGCTTTGACTTGTTCATGCCTCTTTCAACAACTTGCAAAACACATGGTGACATAAGTGAACGAAAGAATGCATATAATAACACGATACACATTCATTATCCAAAAACCACATGCATCATATTAGTCATTTGGGAGGTCAAACAGGGCAATAAATATAGACACACAAAGATGTTAAGCTGTAGGAATATAGAAATGTGTTGCCACAGGATACTACCCGATTTTAGATAAAAAGTCTTTAATCAAATATTTTAAACAACCATTAGCAAAAAAGTAAGGGTATTTAAAAATACATCACGATATTCAAATTATGAGCATATTTCGGGTTTATCAACTCTCCTCTTCTTCACTTATATCGGTATCTACAGAAAAAGAATACCTTAGGAGTAGGCTGTAAAGGTATGTAATCCAAGGGCTCCATGTCTTCAACTTGTACTCCTCAATAGGTTGCATGAGGTGCATCAAAAACAATTGGGGGGACATCCTTTACCAGTTCATTGACATGAGTGGTGAGTTGCTCAATTCTTGTTAAAGGATCATGTATTTCACCAAATGCCTTTGAATAAGATGGGACATCTTTTCTCTTCCATTCCTCTGCAAGCATAATCTTGTTATAGGCGTCCATTCTTTCCTTGGTGGAAGCCTCATCATGGTTTCTTATCACATCTTCGATTGAGAATAAATGTTCATACCCTGATAGCCCTTGTGATAATCTCACCTTGTAAATAAACCCTTCTGCATCAAATTGTTTCCTTACATCACCTAGAGGTAGGTTGTATTGTGCTAATTTACCATCAATTTCCCCATATCCTTCATTGGAAACCACTGTAAAGTTTCCAAAACATAAGGTGCTAGGCATAATTGATTGTTTTCTATGTCCTTTGAGGTGTTTGGCATCATATTTTTCCAATTGCCTCACAATTTCTAAGTAAGCAATTCGGTCAAGAACTACTCGTGGCATCAAGTGTGGAGCTCCTTTGAACCTATAAACCCATATCATTGTACAATCAGGAAAAGTATACCAGTCTCCCTAGTTATGATTCACTTTATTTCTCGGGTCATTTTCCTTTGGTCTTAGAAATCTTTGTACTTCTGGGGATAGGTTATAATTACACGGATATCCCAACAACTTCATCAATGGTTTTAAAAAAAAATATTCAAAATAAAGGTAATGAGACCTACCAAATCGACTGTCCCACAATGAACTACACATTTGTATAGGTTTCAAATCTCCATTTTCATTTGTATCTTTTATCCTTAATTCTTCACTCCAGACCCCTCTAACTTGTCCCTCGTACAAAATCAAATGCATAAGCAAAGAACAGTGTTCAAAATTAATATTATCACTATTATTTTTAATCTTTTCAAGCCCTCGATGTAGGGTATTGGCCAAGTAGCTAGCATAATCAAATGGCTTGGCATCCTTGCTCTGTATGTCTGTAGCTAAGGCCATTGGGGCAATCGACATGAGTGGTGAAACCTCTACTCCCAAAACCTAACCAACTAAATAATAGGTGCATCGAAAATACTCTTTGAACAAATCTTCATGGAAATGAGGGTTTTCACTACTAGAGAACCTCTTGAGTTGGCCTCCTTCATCCTTGGGCCTATGCATAGGTAATTTCCATATCTTATAGCTGGTATCCATGTGGCGTTACTCTGTCAAGAGGTCTTTGACCATGAATCATAAATTCAATGAACACTCTAACTAAAATACATTATAAATGAGATCCCTAGAAATAACAAGCATGACTGAAAAGTTCTTTTCTAGGGGTCAAATTTGATAGCAAGAGCTTTAATTAGCTCTGCATTCACAAACACATTGGGCACCATAGGTCTTCCCAAGTTCAACCTCCATGGATTGTAGACTGGTTGAAACCTAAATTATTTTCTATAATGGTACATGAAGAGGTCGTACCCTCGTTGCGGTGTCCAAATATCTCCTAAGCCCTTATGTTTGTCCCATAGTCGATCCATTGAAGGATTCATTTGAGAATTCCTCTTGGGTCTCGGCCCTGACCCAAGGAATTGAAGTGCCTATGTTGCACAACTTGGTCCCTCTTTTATCACATGTGGACCTCCAGATTGTGAGTGCCCTTTGAAAATGATTTTTTTTCACATTATACGTAGTTCCTTTCATCCTCAAGAAATTTTCCAAATTCTTGTCCAGTTTGTTTCTTAACTTTGATTTCAAAAACCCCAATGTACTGAAAACTCTCTCATCCTCCACCGACCCCAATATCATTGTTTGACATAAATCAACAAGTTTGAAATATTCTGATATCGAACCACACAATATTTCACTCTGACCTAAGCTTGTCCAAACATTTTTTATTGATCCCGTTTCAAAGGCCTTCTCCTTGCCCATGGATTTATATTGGTTCCTCATAGCTATTGCAAAACTCCTACATTGTTGTCTAAGCTTATTTTCATTTAAAATTCGTTCTATTGTCTGCTCATTATATGTTACCTTTTTCGAAAACTGTTCGATCAAGATTTTTACTTGATCATGAAAATATTTTGGGTTATCTCGGTTTACCCAAAATTGAGGGTACACAATACCCATGGCTTCAAGTATTTCATGTCGAGGGAATCTTTCACGAATCTTTGAGGAAAGAGATTTTGCAATTTCCTTGAAATTATCACTAACAGATTTAAGAATGCCGTTAAAATATTCCTCGTTAACAACTACTTCTCTACTAGAGCACCTGGTTGTCTTACAATGGTACATTGGTATCTCATATCCACACACACAGATACATAAGTGCTCGCTTGCATTAAATTGTAAATCATTATCAAGATTATTCAAATCAATAATTTTTTGCCACATGAGATAATTTGTGCCTTCTTGTGTTAGATCTAGATATATATGATTGAGGGCCAAGCATGTAAGTTTATGTAGATTGGCATATTCATAAATATACATAGTTCTCTCTTGGACTTTCTTCACAAGATTTTTCATCTCATCCAACATGGGGAGAAGACTAGCTAAAGTCAAGAGTGTCTCTATATCGCTTAACCTATGTAAGAGGTCAAGAGCTTTGTTTACTGTGCTGTGATGCTCATACATCACTCCAATCAAGGTTTGATATTCTGAAAGAAATCATTGCACTAATCCATGCAAGGAGATCCATATGGTACCAACATCCTTGAGAAGCTTGTTTCCTAGTGTTATTCCCTCAACAAAATGTTGAAATTCAAGGAAACGTTTGGGACTTCAGCAGAAGTATGCATGGATCTCGCGAACTAGATTTTCAACTTTTGATATTGTAGGAAACTTGCTTACAATTTTGAATGATAAATTAATTATGTGGGCCATGCAGTGAATGCCAAGCATGTATGGTGCACAAGTAGTTTGTAACTTTGTGCAAACACCGCTCCTTTGACCTTGCATCACTATAACTCCATCAGCTCCTACACACACCAACTTTTTGGCAATTGTCAACTCATCCATACATGCAATTTCATTCAAAAATTTCTTGACTAGTTCAAATAGATTTTGCAATGTTGAACTGTCCTTCATTTTATGAACACAAAGAAGATGAGCTTGGTGAACATGTTGTTCTATAGTATACAAATGCATACAAACCCAAGAAGTATTGTCTACCACAGTAACTTCATCTAAAGATAATGCAATGAAATTTGACTCTTTTACTTTCTCCTTTAAATCTTCCTTTTCCACTGTAGCAAGATAGTTCGCCCATTCCCATCCAGCGTTTACGGACCAATGTGAGAAGGGAAAGTGGGGAACACTCAAATAAGATAATAAATCAAAATATTTTGGGTAGTCTGTCATAGGACGCCCTCTAGAAATTTTATGAAAAACAACACTCATCTGAACAGTTTTTGATAGATTTGTTGCTGCCATGGCTTTTCCATAATGAGCCTCTAGTGTACCTTGACATTTATCAAGCTTCAAAATTTTATGGTTATGCTCTTCATAATCCATGACATACTTAACATGAAGACATTCTTCCTTTGATTTCCATCGTACGACTGATTGTTCCTTTCCATCTATGATTTATTTTTCGTAAAATTTACCGATATGCTTTTCTATTGTGTCAAGCTTTAGCTACAATGTCTTGTCTCTTCCACATTTCCAACTACAAATCGTACATTTGAGCTCTGTTTCCCTTTCAATTTCCTTTTCTTTTCTTGCTGCCAACATCATTCTCATCCAAGTCAATTATCTCATTCTGGCTAACCAGGGTATCCCTTGGAATATCTTCTGTGGTATTGCTATCCTCAGTTGATACATTTTGATTTAACTCAATGACAATCTCACCTTGACCTTCTTGTGGCGGTGAGGTATTGTGAATGCCTTCTTCAATAATATTTGGTGGAAGAGTTGATGATGTAGCTCCACCTTGATTTGATGGATCAAAAGCTTTGCCTATTCCAAATTAAGACTGTATGGTACCTACACATTTTGGGCATTTTGATGGCCTCCCAGTCTCTTCATTACCCTGAGGAATCTTACCCTTGTTGCTCGACATATTGATCTCTCACTTCGAATAAAATCTGGAAAAAAATGTCTTCTTGTTTAAGAATGAAAGACCGACAAAGAATATAGATCCCATTCCCTACTCAAAATCATCTTTAAGACTGAAGCAAGAATGAAAAAAAATAAAGAAATCTTATTATTATAACTAATAACTAATAACAGTATGAAGAAATGATCACTCACTTTTAAGTCTACGTTTTTGGCTTTCGCTGACTTCTGAATCGAGAAGTAGAACGTCAGAACCAAAAAAAATGTGTAAGAATAAATAACAGCTTCAGTTGTATTTATATCAATCCATATTTGGTGAATTCTGTGGGATTTTTAAATGGTATGTTAAAAATTTGGCGAATCCCGCGTGCTTATACAATGATACTTTGTAATTTTCAAGGCCAAATGTGTCCTCAAATGTAATTATTTTTAAATGTTATTGGCAAAGGAGGCCCTCATAAGCAACTATTTATAAATTTTAATTGGCAAAATGGGTCTTCACAAGCAACTATTTGTAAATTTTAATTGGCGAAATGGGTCCTCATATAATGTTGTTTTAATAGTATTGGTGAATATATAGGTGTTTTATGACATGCTCCCGGGATTCTAGGTGAAAATATTAATCGGTCCATTGGAAACGAGTAGTCTGTTATGGCGAATTTATTGCCTAAACATGCCTCGTAAAAAAAAACTGTTGGCGAATGGACATGCATTGGACCGATAGTTCGTAAAAACTGGGTGGTTTGGACACCTTGTTGGGTTCAGTAAATTTGCCAATTTCGACTTGCCCGATTCCTAGAATTTGCTAATTGGCAAAGATTTTCCACTAATGTTTCCCCTAGACTTTAATATTGATTTTTTTTAATATATATAATATGCATGGATATATGCATAAGTATATATATATATATATATATATATATATATATATATATATATAAATATATATTTATATATTTATGTATATATATGTATATATATATATATATATTTTATAATTGTTTTGAAAATTGTAAGTTAATTTTTAAGTATTTAAATAATATATTTATATATGTATAATTATATATATATTTAAATATGTATATATATTTTTTAAATGAATTTTTATAATGGGTTCATGTAATTGCACGAATTAGATGATTTTAAAATGAAATGATTTAAAAGAGGAAATTGAATTTTTATATTGATGTAATTGGGAAATTGAATTAAATAAATAGATTTAATTTCTTTATTGTCTATAAATGAAATTGCATTAAGCTAGTTTATTTGAGCAATGTATTATTGTTTTCTTGGAATGAAAATTAGATAAAGGAAATCCTAATAATAGTTTTATTACTTGCTTGAAATTGCTTATTTAAATATGATGTCTTTTTAAGTTGGGAAATTTGTAGTTGTGAATGTGTAAGCCTTCCAGATGTTGTAATATTATGTGGGGGTTGTGATATTTTTTTCAACCCTTTGTTTTCCTTGGGTAGTGCACTTGGTTTTGATTCAGTTTAGACACCTGATTACTACGAACGAGATGTGTTTCCTCTGGCATTATGGTTGATATTTATTAATTTTTTTAAGCACTTTGTTTACCCTTGGTTTATGGATTAGATCCTTGTGTTTTCAATAGGGGAGTGGCTCTCAATGGGGGCCAAAGCACAAAGTGGTGCCAGGGTAACTCATGCGAGAGTTAGATAATTTAGTTGAAATTAAATAAAAGTATTAGGGGAAAGGGTAGCTTTAAAACACATAACTTGTTAATTGTACCTCACTCATTGGCTCAAGGGATTGTATAGACTTGAGATGAGATGAGAAGGCCTGGAATGGAAAGATCATTATCTTGTCCTTTTGAAAGATATTTGATTTCGTATCGGTTTGCATGTGGGCCCGGGGATCGTGAAAGGCTACCAGGGTAACCCAAGATGGGGGCTGGGGCCTAGGAAGGTCTGCCAGGGTAACCCATGCTACTTTGTGATGACACTCTTCCTATGACAATAGTTTGTATTGTTCATTTGATGTACTTGATTCTTTTACTCTGGAAGCAATATAACCTTCATGCATTGTATTGTACTTGTATAGTTTAGTCTTGTGATTTCCTGTGTCTTGAGGTTGTTGGTTATGCCTATGAATCCCTTTTACTATATCCTAGCACAGGGGATGGGCCTTCAGGTACCACTTGGTTGGGGGGAACGTGCACCTTACACCATTGGGTTTTCACTTCGTGTTCATGATGGCGAGATCTTCCGGATTGGGGAGCTCGCATGTTCCTGTTGCTTTGTTCCATCTCCTGTGTTCTATTGGATCAGTTGGATGATTTTGTATATGTAATACTCCTCATTTTTATTCAAGGAGAATCCTTGTATCTTTGTAATTATAATATTATTGTATGATCTACCTCATTTTGGAAATGATCTTTGTAACTGCTATATTGAATGAATGCAATCTATGAATGGTTTAATATATGTACTTTGTATCTCGTGGAATGAATTTAATGTTATTGGATCTATGTTCTTTATTTAATGAATATAATTTTATATGCTATGGATTAGTTTACTTTTGTATGTTATGGAATTCAATGTAAGCGTTGTCACGTACCTTAGAGGATGTATGCGTTAAGTGTAGTTCACTTTACTTATTGTTAATTTCACTTTCAATTTATTTTTATTTTTATGCTTCCGTTGTTATTGCGTCATCCTCTAGGGTTGCTTGGTAGGGTGTTACAAATGAGGTAACCAGAACAATTAAAATTGAAAAGAATTTGCACTCATCTACTGAAAATATGCGATAATCTCAATAGTTAACTTGAAAAGGATTGCATATTAAACTAAATTTTCAATGAATGAACATACAGATTGATATGTAATTGAAGCTTCTTATATACAATTTGAAATTAAAGAAGATGAAAAAAAGAATAGAAACGCTATACAAGTGGCATTAAAAAAGTGCAGTATCATTTGAAGATTGCTATATCTCTGTAGGTCCTTGCACACTCAAATCAAAAGCTTATAGAATTGTGGACAACACAGTCTATTTATATGTGGAGGCAGTGACGGAGGGTAGTTGATTTTCCTAACATAGAAGATATCTGCTAGATTTATTCTAAATGAGATTATACTGAGAAATTAATTTACACGATGGAGTGTTTGGACAGTGGAGTGTTTGAATGGTGGAGTGTTTGAAGTGTATCTAGATTTCTTAAAATGTCCACTGCCTTAGCTCCGCATCCTCCTTTCTCATCTTCAAAAACAACCTCAAGGCTTCCTTTTGTTATCTATTTTGTGCATATCTCACAATCGTAGTGCTCAAGCTGACAGAATTTCATTAAACAATTGGCAAGCATTCTCCATTCTACCATTTAGTGCATATCCCATAATCAAACCAGTTCAAAAGATAACATTTCGTTTAGGCATTTTGTGAAATACTTTGCATGCATCCATTAACTTCTGGTATTTTACATAAATGCATTCAAGCCCTGTCGACAAATATTCATGGCTGTGAAATCCATCCTTGATCATATAGGTATGCATATGATGGCTTGGAGAGGGGCTACAAATAGAGGCGATCAAATGGTTTACCGGGTCGTCAAAGGGTTTGTAGGGCGTGTGAGACAGGTATACTGATGGTTTGTAGACTGGAAAGTCCACAATAAAAGCCTATCGGCTAATAATATGAATATTGGTAATAAAAAGGCCAAATATATGTGAACTTTGTGAAGATTTGCAATAAAAATTCTTTATGGTTAGTAAGTTGTTTGCAAGCCACACAACTAGTACGAAAGACTCATAAATTGTTTGGAAAAATAAAAAGAAATAAAATGGTAACAAGGAATTATATATGAATAATTTGAAAGAAATAAAGGCCCCACAAATTTAAATATGTGGTGTAAAGGCCACCACATAGGTTAACTCATTTGAAATAATTGATAGAAATAAAAGATAAAGATGAGAACCAAGATGGAAAAGGGTTGTAATCAACAAAATATAAAATGTTTCAAACTCAAATAGGTCATAGCATACTCTGAATTCATCATAGACTAGCAAAGGTGGATTTTGATATAATATATGCACTTAATATGAAATCATAAGCTAGGCCATGTGTCACTAGATTAATCAAGCTTGGAGAGGGAAAGTAAAATATTAACATAATTATCTCAAAGATATGTGATTTTATGGTGTCATGGTTTCAAAGATGTAATTTTTTTTGGAAATTATTTATGAAATCTGAAAAAAATATAAAATATGAAATTAGAAAGAGTACACACATACTATTTGATATATTGCCTCAAAAAAATGGTCTCATAGAATGCCATGCTTGTTACATTTAACATGATAGTATGAGTGAATATGTAATGACCTGCCACGCAACCCTAGAGGAAGTTTCAATTCACATTAAAAGCAAACTAATTTTTTTTTTTATAGTGAATTAAACATACATGTTCATCTGCAATTGATAACATCCCCTAAGGCTATGCAACCGAGATTACTTAAACCCAACTAACATACATCTTACATAAAACCATAGCATTAAATTACTTTAAGCAATAAACATTTATACAACATACAATAATGAGATAAACATCCATGATATAAATTCATTAGCATAATCAAAAGTTACATCTGTCATTACGAGAATGAGGCAATAGTACAAAAGTGTTACAATTACATAATTCCACCTCGTAAATACAAGAGGGGTAAAATAACTTATTACAATATGAAATAAGACAATGCTTGAATTACAAACAAGAACCGCGAGCTGTCGAACAAGATGTCTCGCCACCAAGTACTAAAGATAAAGGGGGACCCAACAGTGTATGGTGCATGTTCCACCCAACCAAGTGGTACCCGAAGGCCCACCCCCCATGCTAGGAGATAGTAACAACGTAACATGGACAACCTCTAGCCAAAGGCAGATTCATACTAACACATACTGACATAACCAAACAAATGCACTAAACAAGTACAACTCTCACATCTCTGAAATAGGTCACATTGCTTCCAGACACAAAATAGATCAAGTATGTTCAGAGAACCATACACATAAAACAATTAACAACTATTGTCCTAGATAGAGTGTCATCACATAGTTAGTCATTAATTCTCC
Organism: Sequoiadendron giganteum; assembly: GCA_007115665.2. Classification (NCBI taxonomy): domain Eukaryota; kingdom Viridiplantae; phylum Streptophyta; class Pinopsida; order Cupressales; family Cupressaceae; genus Sequoiadendron; species Sequoiadendron giganteum. Next base: position 393,818,779 of record CM021102.1, on the reverse strand, counting down.
TCTAGGAATTCTTCATAGGCTCCAAATTTCCTGGTGACCTCAACCGAACCCTGACCCTCATGCTAACCCATGCGGAATCAAATACCTCTCGTAAGGACAAGATAGATGACCATGCCATCTCACGCCTTCCCACTCATCCCAAGTCTAAATGAGCCCTTGTGTCTATGAGTGAGGATAAATTATCTTGATTAGTGTGAAATGCATCCTAATCATCTAAGTACATTAATTTAGTTATCACTTGATTAAATCACTTCTGAAGGATACCTGGTTTACCTCTTTGGACTTCGAATCCTAATAGAAGCCACTCTTTTAATGGACAACACATATACAAACCAATCACCAAGGGAATCATAAGTGCATACAACCTAGGCATCATAACCACTCCATCTCAAGGAGGAAACAAATAATAGAACTCACTCCAAACATCTTGGAGATAATAAAACACATAGTCAACTCCTTTCACAAGAGGTGCAAAACATCCCCGTTCATGGAAACTAGGTAAATTACTGAAAAGACACCATGCACTACCCAAGGGAAAACAACTGGTTGACATAAAGAATCAACAACCCTCATCCTCTTAGATCCTCTGGAAGACTTACAATTTTGGACTAACACTTAATCCCATATCCCAAAATGCAACTTGAAGAAAAAGTTACAAAAAGAATTCAAGTCATTAATCAAATCTAATATTCGGATTTCTTAAATCCATACTCATTCAATAGGCAACGTTGACAAAGTTAAAAGCACGATAACTGGATTATCTGAAATAATCATATAACCCTATTTCCTCTTTCATTACTGGACGTCTAAAACAATTAAACTCACTTCCCTTTACAAAATACAGAGAAAATAAATCTAAAAGGCAATCATGAGGATATCTCTATTTTTGGATATACTAAATCCATATCTCTTTCATATTTCAATCACAATAATTTAATTGTTCTAATAGAAATAAATAAATTAAAATAATTAATTGCCTCATCAATATAAACAACTCCTTAATTTACTTTTAAAACGACACAAATCCATGTAGGTAAACTCTTTCCATTTTTTAACCAAATCCTACATCTCATTCAATTTTCTATTTAAAACATGCAATTTCTTAAATATAATAAAATATCGTTCTGTATCTTTCTAACCATGCAAACTATTCATTTATGTTTAAATCACTACCTAAATACTTTGCATGCAACCAAAATGACCAAGAAAAAAATATTAAATATATATACAGTATACCATATATACATTAAATACATATATTTTTTATATATACAAAACTAAATATTAAAAATAAACCTACATTAAGCATTGACTATAAAACTTCTATTTTTCTAAAAATAACCAGATTATTAAATTGATTAATTCAGAATAAAATCCATACTTAAACACCCATTTCCCAATATATAAATATATATATTAAATATTATATATATAATTATATAATATTAAAATATATACAATTTATATTAATCTAACATCAAGAAATACTATTTAAATAAAATCTATATGCAAATTTAAAAAGAATAAAATTTTGCTTTAAATACATGTTACAGAGGGCGGACGGTACCGTCGGTGCCCAAGCGACATCACCCGCCGACTGTACAACGACTGCAGGGTTTGGGGGAGGCTGCACTCCCCATGGGACAGTGCGTCCCCCAATGTGGTGGGCGCACTGCCCCATGGGAAGCACGTCCTTCCAAGGGAAGGTGGGTGGTGGGGTCATGACCACCGTCCACAACAAACTTAAATTATTCTAATATATATTTTTTTAAAAAAAGAAAACAAACAATTCACCATTGTAGTACAGTGCGAAAATTTGCACAGAGAATTTTTTGAATAACACAAATAATTGTTTATATATATAATATATGTATGTATATATGTAAATACATATATCTATATATATATATATATAATTAATTAATTTTCAATCTAGTATTACAATAGGGATAATTTTTAAAATAACCACTTACAGGAACAGTTGTGCAAATTTTCCAGAAAATAACCAAATTCACAGAGGATGATAAAATTAATTCTTTTCAAACATTTCTTTAAATTCATAACAATAAAAGGATGATTAAATTTAGAAGAAGTTTTCTAATCTTCTGGGTTTCTCCAATGTCAATTTTCTACAGAAGTTTTACTTTTAAAATAAATTTATTTATTTTCTACAAGGATCTAAATTTCCTACAACAATCTAAATGTGTTGTACAATCTATGGTTTGATTTAACAAACAATACTACAATTTCCTCAAATAAGTCAAATTCAACAGAGGTTTAAAACTAAATTCTATAGAGGTTTTACGATTTCCCTGAAGAAAATTTCATGGGAATAACAAAATTTCCAAAATCTAAATATTTAATTTCAATCTCAAATAGCAATCATTAATTCTAAAAGGATTTAACAAGCAATCTTTTATTCACTACAAAATTTGATTTAACAAAACAAGAATAGTAAATCACAGAATAAAACCTGGTATTGAAGCTATAGGAAAAGAAGATTTTTTGATGCAGAGCCTCCTCCAAAGATCTCACAATTTCTCTTCAACCGTGCAGTGAATCCAAACAAACAAACAATCCATAAGCACAACCAACATCAACAAAATTTTTCAATTTCAATTCCACAGCCAAAAATTTCTTCCAACCATTCTCTGTGCAATTTTTCCAAAAATATCCTCTCAACCTGAAGAAACTTTTCCTCTCCAAAATTCTCTTCGTGAATGAATTTGCAACAAACTCTTCTAAATAATTAAACATGCACTTATGGCATAAATCAAAAATATCCTCAACAACCAAATCTAATTTGCATTTAATTTAAAAATTAAATATAATAAATTAACTCCAAAATTGAAACTAATTTCCCCAAATACAAATTTAATTCCAAATTCTAATCTAGTTCCCACTTAATTGAAATAAAATTCCAAATTAATTTTAATTATTTTCTTTCTTTTAATTTTCTCAATCACACATTTAATTAATTAATTAAATTATTTAATAACTAAATTCAACCCTTTGGATTAAATTTAATTAATTAATTTAATATATAAACTTCTATCCACATTGCATAATTTAAATTAAATAACCATCAACATGATTTAATGCAATCATTCTAAATAATTATATCCAAATCAAGAATCCCTTTAGAATTAAACAAGTTTAAAGCAAGGCAATCAACGACTTGACACACACGACTGACGACACACTATGGTTAGGGTGTAGACTTGACACAAGTTACCTAGCTACTATCTCCCGTTCAACTTAACCGTTGGATCGACACGCTCAAACCTGTGAAACCAGGTGGAGTCGATGTCATGTACCTACAAACCTGAAAACATAGTAACCAACATCATATAATTTAAACAGCATAAAATACACACCGTGAAGAGGAAATCACAGAATCGCAGGGCTCTCACAAGTGAGTGATGCGATCCCATCCCCTTCACCAATACACTCATCATAATAGACATTTACATCTTACTCAATAATCTCATATAAAATCACATGTTATACCTACTAACATCATTACATCATTAAAGCATGTAAAATAAAGCATCGGATAAACCACATCACATCAAATAGTTCGTCGCTCTATAAATAGCGATCAAATACACACACAAGATAAATTATTCGAATCTCCAGAAACATAAATCAAAGCAAAACAAGGACACATTGTCCAGTCCATAAAGCCCCCAAGAGTGGAGAGGGGGGAGACACTGTAGGAGGAGAGACAACAGTCGAAACCACAGGAGTAGGACTGCGCTCCTGAAGGGGGTCAAAGAATTTTCCTTGATTACGCCAAAAAAAATCCTTATCAAGGGAACTCAAATTTCTAACCCATTTCTCAGACTGATCATCCTTGAAGCAATTTGCCTGGAAACAAAGCACCCCACAATATTATGACCAATTATGTTGCAACGAAATCATCTGGAGGAAGGCCTTCATAGTTTAAACATTGGGTCCAAATGTCGTGGGAAGAGTGAATCAAAATGAAATGATGCACCGGTTTTGAGATGTCAATAATGGCACAAACCTTGGTAAATCTATGATGAGACATACCGGGATCATCATCCAATTTCACAAAAGAGCCAATCTAGTCAATCATGTTGCTAGTGAGTCAAGGATTATGCATGATAAAAGGGAGGTTATACAATCTGATCCAAATGGGAATGACAGTGATTTTAGTAGCAGTTGTATCAAACAAAGGAGACCAAACTAAAATGAAAAGGCCTGACTGGCCAAAAAACCAGGGGCTATTTTGCATCACATAATTGCAATCTTCTACAAAACCAAATCGTAGCAGGAAGAAGCTAAAATCCAAAATGTCAATTTCAAAGGTAGTCACAAAAATCTAGGAAGCCTCCATCCAAGCAACGAACTGCTCCACTGAGAGACGTTTTCACATGCATCGAATGATGAGGGATCAAAGCCCAACCTCTATAGAAAATTCCCTAATGTGGGAGTCTAGGATATGAAAATCAACTGGTTCTTCTGCTAGCAAAACTGTAGAGTCTCCAAGAGTGCACGATTGAAGGCCCCCTGGGTATGGATCAATATCAGTTTCTTGTGTAGAAGGAGATCTCAATCACATTGTTGATGGGTGAAGAGGTAGAGAAGGGCTCGCAACAACGATTTGAGCCTTGCAGAATTCCTTGCACTCATGGTAGGGGTTGCTACGATATTTGCAGCCATCAACAATGAAAGGGGCCACAAGAGGAGACATATGAGGAGCACCGGTCGAAGCTCTAGGTGAGCCAACAACCAACTTGGGTGCTTGGGATATTGTCTGAGGAGAGGAGCCAACCAACATTGTAGAGTGACCATGACCACCATGATCCCCTTTCCTTGCCAAAACCTTCCACGCCTAAGTAACCTCCAGATCATGACCAAAAACACCCATCCTCACACGCCCATTGCACATTTTCACGCTACTTTACAAAAATTCACTCATCTCTCATCTATATATGGTGTTTACATACTTAATTGTTTCTTCTAAAGAACATAAAAAATGCACAAACCATTTCAAATGGTTTGCAAGCAATCTAACTCGCAAAACTATATTGGGAGGTATGGTAATCAAACCCAAAGAAAGGAAGAGTTGAAAGTTTTTGTTTGAGGATCAAAGAAAGGATACAAATATTTCATGCATAAGAAATCACCTTGAAACACCCATGATACATTTTTAACACCTTTTCCTTGTCCTCTAGAGACTTAAACTCGAGGATGACAAAGGCCCTAGCATAGGGGAAGATACTATCTCATCCTCCAATCCATCCTTTTAAAGGGTATTGATCCATGTATGGAGATCACACAACTTATAATAGGTTTTAACAAACCTACAAATGAGGGTATGTTATGAGAGGAATTCTTCCCTATCATGAACTAGACCATCCACATGGATCTCTAGCACATTCCCAGAGTGGTTCAGGATATAATGGAGAATGATATCTATTACCCCTAACAACAACAAAACTATCTTCTTTGTGCTAGTCAAAGGCACCCTTCAACCCAGAGTTTGAAGCCCTAGCAAGCCCATGTGGAGAAAAACATGGTTTGCAACCCTATCTAAAATGAAAACCCTTACTTTTATGTTCCACAGGTGTAGAGGGAGGGAGAGACACCAATGCTTACGAGCTAGTTTCCTTAGACAAACCCAGGTAGGAGTGGCATTGAGCAAAGGAGTGCAAGGTAGGCCTGCAAACCCTATCAACACTTCAAAGGGCATCTGCAAAACTAATGCTTGCATTTATCTTGAGATCCACATGAGAGGAGGCAAGGAAAGGACCACCATCTAGCTTTTCCTTGTTAGCGAGGCTTCCATCTCCAACAACACCACCATTTTCTTCGAAGCCCTCATTGCCAAGCAGCGCGGAAGGAGAGCAGAGAATTGCATCTACCAAAGAATTATGAAAAGGAAGTTGATTTATCTAATAATTACATATTATTTATTATAATCATTAATTAGATTTTTCTCCCAAAACTATAATAAAGTGTGTTTTATTTATATAAAAAAATATGCTAATATTTTGATAGACATGAGTTGTCAACTATATAAATATTTTAGACCTAGTACTCCATTCCTATATAGAATCTAGACCACTCATTTTTATATAAACATTTTTACTTTTGAGGTTACATCTTATTCTTGTTCATTCGTTCTTTGAAGTAATTTGATTATTATTAATTGAATATAAAAATTTTTTACAACACACTACTTATATTTGATAGACTTGAGTTGTCAACTATATAGATATTTGAAATCCACCATTCCATTTGTATAATCTACTCTATTGAAAATGGTAAAGCACTTTTTCAACTAGTTTGATTATTCATTTCTAAATATAAAATTTCTATACAATACATAATTAAATTTGATGGATTTGAGTTTTCAACTATATAGATATTGTACATCCACCATTATCAAATTCATTTTTTTTTGATATGGGTTCTTCCTTTTTGCTTTGAATTGTATGAAAAATTTCTGAAATGTATGTAGTAGAATCAGGGAGTGGGGATAATGCATCAACATGGATCTCAACATCCTGGTAGTATGGGTCATATTGTATTTTGTAGGCCAGTGCATTTTGAATGTGACTTCTACTAACATAGCAATCCTAATGCTTCCCATGTGTATTAGTTCTTCAAACTATTAATAAGTCCAAGTCTTTGATTTTATGTGGCAAAGATTTTGTTAATGTTGTGATATCTTGTGGGAAGCTAATTGTCTGGCCACTATATTTGTATTGTCCACCATGAGCATGCGTAACTTGTAATATTGGATTGACACGTGCAATAAGCATCTCTTCTACTTGAGTGAGAATGCACAAAATGGGTGGTTTTTCACATGGATCCATATTGTTAGTCAAAGATAATCGATGTATTCCTTTCTCTGAGTTACATGTATGATTGTTGTTTGATGAACACAGATGCATAACAGGATAGCGTTCCTTACATATACAACATGTGTGTAAGTTTGACAATACATCTATTCTTTTTCGAAATTTTCTAGATGCCTCCATAAAGTTGGTGGACCAACTCATATCCTTGTTGTTTGAATTCATGTTTTGAGCCATTTGCATTGAAAGATGTGTTTCATATTATTTTCCATTTCCATGTTCAAGATTTGAAGTAATTAATTTAGTGGGAATATGCGTACTTGTAGAAGCTTGTGTGTGGTCAAGTATTGGTTGATCTAGTGTTTCTAGGAAGCAGTGTGTTCGTTGCATGCTACAACGACTACTTATTTCTTCTCTATGATGAGCATAATACAAGCGACTCTTACGAGATTCTAGGGTTATAGTTTTACTCATGGTTGTTTAGATTTCTAATTCTTGTATATTGGAGTCCATCATTTGGAATATAAACAAAAAGATAAAATAAATATAAATCGAGAAAATGTGTATATTGCAATGCCATAAAATGTGAAAATTAGAAATGTTATTTTGCTTGAATTATATGTTAGATGAATGCGATAATATTAAAAACATATATATGTATGAAAGAAATATGTTAAAGTGTGAATGTTCCAATTGTGAAAACTAGATGTGCATTGTGTTTTTTATTTACAGTAAAGGTATAAAACAAGTTTTGAAGGGATCTTGAAACCTTGTACAAGGCAAATTCTCAATCATTTAGTCATCGGTGCAAAAAAAAAGAACACAAAAAGGTAGGGGAAAACAACTAGCAATGGACAATTACAATCTTGTGCTAGTTTACTTTTCATAAACATTGGACAAGTCAGCAATTTGATTTAATAGAATTTTTTTTTCAATTTTGAAATCAATTGTATAGACTTTTGCGACTGTTGATTTCATTCACAATTCATTATTGTAGGTTTCATTTCTACTTGATAGGGTGAAGAGAAATTGTTTGAATAGTATATTTTGAATAACCTATTCACTATTTTCTGTAGCATCTTGCTTGAACTATAGCATATATAGTTCTTTTCCAGGCATTCCAATGAGTTTAGTTGTTGCTTCTTCAAAAGCAATTGCCCATATAGTGCTTGTGTGATGGGTGCTAACAAGAAGTTGAGTCCACTTTTTGGCCATTTAGTGGAAGTGTTTTCCCTAATTTTTAGAATTCGACACATTTGACCTTAAAATTTGAAACACTTAGAGATGAAATCTTGAAAAAAGTCACTAATCATAAAATGTAGTACTTGGAGTCTAGTTTCCAAATATGTAATTTATTTCAATACCTAGATGATACAAATTGATTTTTAATAGGCATTTTTAAAAATCATTGTTTAGAAGTCATTTTTTTTACCATACCATACACATGTACATCATCCATATTTTGACCTAAATAATCATATTTTTCTAAATACTTTTGGGAAAATATTTGTAACTTAGTGAAGCATGCTTTCCATATTTTTTTGTAACTTTTTATTGAATATATTTTTTTTGTCAATTTTTTAGTGGCCATATTTGGTGTTTTGAAAAATTGTCGTGTACGTCACGCATAAGATGACCTAAACTTATCATTTTTTTCTTTTTTTTTAATTGAAAAGAATTGTTTGAAGTACGCTTTCGTGCAATCCGTCCGTCAAAAAATAATGTTAATAAAAAGTTATAAAAATACCAAAAAACCCTGATAATTCAAGTTTATGGACCCGTTTTATTAGAAATTAAATGAAAAATAAAAAAATTAATCCAATTATAATTTTTTATATATATTTGGAATCTACATTGGCTCATCTATACTGGGTTTTAATTTCATCAAAAAATCTTGCAAAAAATGTCTTCAGACATATGCCCAAAGTCACTAATTTCTTGTGGCATTGCTAGGACCTTCAACTTGTAGGTCAAACCAAATCCAGGGCCTAGGTTTGGATCCCCAAACCTTTTTCCAAACCAAAAAACAAAGCACAAACCCGACCAAAAATTCATATTTTAAAAAATGAGATCCTGTTTCATAAAAAAATGTTTTTTTTATGCTTTTATGAAATGGGATCCCGTTTTGCAAAACGGGATCCTGTTTTGAAAATTGCCAAAAATGGAAACTTTTAAAAAATGGACATTCCAAAAATGAAAACTTTTCAAAACGAGATGCCATTTTGAAAACTTTCCAAAAATGGATTTTTTTTTTAGAACGGGATCTCGTTTTGTAGATCCCATTTTTTTTATTTTAGGCTTTGGATCTTGAACCTAAATGGGATTCCATTTATTAAAAAATGGGATCCCATTTTTAGAAAGGTAGGATCCCATTTTTTGCAATCCGATTTTTTTTTTTCCTAAGGCTAAAACTTCCATGTTTTGTGAACTCATCTTCTTGCTCTTACCCTAATCTTGAAGTTTAATTTGAAGAACATATCTATAATTACAATCTTCAAAGGTGGCTTCACACTTTGAACAATACCATTTTCCATCATCACTTTGTAGAGCTCTTTTCTTACATTATTTCCTCTCAGTCTTAATGGGGCAAGTTGGATAACAAAAGGAATTCGATTTGATAAATACTATTGTTGCTTTTATAATGCATTGGAGGGGTTTTGTTGTATCCAAAGACTCTTCTTGAATATTTGAAATTGTCTTTCATGTATAAAGTAGAGGCACATCTAGAAGGTTTCTTGTGGATGTGAGAACATCATTCCTATCATGTGCAAATGAAGCCTATAGTTGTGTTGTTTCTTGGATTTAAGGGTTAATAAATAACTGGGTGGTAACTAGAGTGCTCACAACCTTATCATTATAATCTATAACATGACCATTTTAACGACAAGCACAGGTGAATTTTCTACATGGTACAATTCTTGAGGTTGTGCACCTTCCTTTTGAGTCGTTCGTCCCCACAAAGTCACATTTATAGTGAAGATAGACACATCTAGCAATTTGAGGCTCTTCCTAAGAACCTTTGTGCCATCTCTTCTTCTTATTGTAGAGGTAGGGTCCACACATATAACAATTCCAACTAGATCAATTAAAGAATTGTTATTTGTATTCAACATCTCATTAATGTGTGTGAATGAAAATCAATTGATGTGCTGGAATTAAGTGGTCATCATCAGAAAGAGTGATCTTTGAATCATCCATCAAAGTGATTTCTATTTGACTATTCAACTTATTGTAAAACTTATTTGCAGATTTGATGGTCCCACCAGATAGTGTATATATAGACCTAATGTAAACATTTCTGAAATGGAGGTTTGCAACTTCATTGAATCAAGTGACACACACTTCAGTGTTCTCACTATCTACAATATCCAAGCTGAAAAATTCCCCATTCCCTTTCTTTGTGTTGAACCTGTGGATCTTTTTTTTCACAGTTACACGACTTTTTATTCTCCACCTTATGTGAAATGGATTCAAACTTTTAATAGGAGTGATAGTTGAGGTATCATTTTTTCTTGTACAGAGATGCGTGTATCCCAACATTATTTTTTTGGGTTTGGTTGCATGGATGTGCTACTCTCAACAAAATTTGTGCATGATTTAGATGAAATCCCTAATGTGTCATGTATAGGTCGCTCTGGTTATTTGAAGAGGAAGGTGGGATCACCAATGACATCATGGTGTGTGCATGCAATCTCTAATTTAGAGATTACAATAAACCTATATGTAATTAAAGTAAATTACATTATTAGTAATGCATAGTAATAAATAGAAATGGAAACATTCTATTTGAGAACATCATTGGATTGGTTGGCTCATCTTAAGTTACAAATAGTAGGGAAAGGGTATCTTGATAGTTGTACTATAGAACCATTTTGAATTACTCCAAAGTTAAAAAAAATGGTTATACTTTCTTGGCAAGGTTACTTTTTGAAGATACAATCCATCATAAAATCTAATCTATATCTAATAGTTGATTCATTGTCATGCCCAAATGTTGCAATATTGAAGACTTGGAGATGTGGATATATGTCTTTGTTGTGAGTGTTCATCAATGTGATTGCATTTTGCGTAAAAAAGATAGACATAAGTAAAGGGAGATGAAGTAGTCCTATAAAATCCAATGAGTTGATAAGTAGGGTATGGTTTATCGGTAAAAATAAATAAATTGAAAACTAGATTCTTTTTTAAAAGCATGAAGTAGAATAGAGCATGCAATTTTCCTTATATATAAAATGGATGAAATGTTAAAATAAATAGATGTGTGCACCATAAAGGTAGTTTAGTTTTTTATCCTTGTCAATAAGAATGCTTAAATACATGCAGGAGCATATAATACAATTTATAGAATGAATCTGATTGAAGATAATTGAGAGAAAGAAAACATACCTATAGGTAATCATTATATTGTAGTTCTCACAAGGAATTATTTGGTCGAAACAAATTTGATCCTGTGGATGCAAGAAAGAGTAAAAAATGTAGTGAGCATAAGTCCATGAAAAAACAAATAAATGGTTTAGTTAATTATTGTTTTAATTGTAGGGTAGACAACCCAAATGTTTTTTTTAAGGAAAGGTGAGTTTTAATGTAAAATAATTAACATTCTATTATTGAAAAAAGTTGAAATTTGAAAAAAATAACGGGTTTATCTAAATTTGATTATAATGGAAAAAAGGTTAGAAAATTTGATAAAGAATTGGAAACTTATATGTGTAAGGGTGTCAAATATTGATTGACAAATTAGATGTATACATTTTAATAGAGAGCTTCAACATGTTTTTTTTTATGTATGTATTAAGATAGAAAAAAAAACATGTATACCTACTAAAAAAACGTAGTTATTTTTTTCTATTTGTATTAGAAATAATAAGCACGTGTAAAGAAAAAGATAAGTTATTTTGGGGGGATTAGTTGTAGGAATAAAACACTAGTGGAATTGGATGGCATAAAGTGTAAAAGCGAAAGAATGAAAGGAAAGTATCAATAATTTCCATCTGTAAAACTACAAGTGCAAATAAAACATATGCATAGTTAATAGAGGAAATAATACCATTAGAATATCATATACAACTTACATAGATATGAATTAGATACGGAGTACATAGTAGTGAAGGAATTTTGAAATGTAGTTCTAATGCAAGGCAAACTGTCTTGTTCTTAACACAAGGAAAAGAGCATTTATCGTAGGAACTTCCATCAAAAACTACAAAATATACATAGTTGGTAGAACTCGTACACACAATACAAAAGTAGATATATGCACATCTTTGAAACTAAATTATTTCCAAACATTGTTCATATAGTTCTGAAATGCATGTTTGATGTACGGAGCATCGCCTTGTCTATAGTGCTCATCATCGCGCATTTCTTGCAGAAAAGTGCAAAAGGCAGCTAGTGTGTCACAAGTTGCATGGAAGTCTCTGAATTTTGTTTCCATTGAATAAATTTCAAAATCTTGCACATTATGTATGTTTGGAACAAGTTGTTATTCTTTCTGCAAGATTTCAAAGAAATTAATGGTGATATCACATGAAAAATATTGAACGACACTTGGAGGAGTTCCATCCCAATTGGTAGAGGGAGATGACTCAAGTGGAAGGTTGGGTGCACTATTGCTATTGGATATCTCAATGATGTCAATAGGTTGAATAGGGTTTTCCATTCCTGAATGAAATAAATTTGAGATTATACCTAATGTTAACTAATAACAATATGTAAAAAACATACATAAGAAACATACAATGAAGTTGCATTGTTTCCACAATATAACAAAATAGTTGAACAATAAAAAGAAAATATAACCTATCTTTCATTTAATTTTCTAATATCAAATATATACAAACTCATAACTTACAAAGATGTATATATAAATTGTTACACTCTTTTGGCCTGAGGTTAGAGTTTTAGACACGTCTATTAAATAGATGATGTAGCACCCCTCCGATTTGCTTATGTTTTCAGATAATGCTTTTATTTTGATAGACTATGATACTATGTTGTTGTTATTTGATCGCTAACATTATAGCAATGATGGTTTTTATATTTAGATGTGGTGGTACACTATACTGATGATTATTGATTATGACATGATTTTTGGTTAGCATAGTTGATTATGTGAGTTGATATTGATATATGTTCATTTGTAGCTATTTGATATTTTTGTTTCATCAGTTTTGATGTGACATTGCATTGGTGAAGGGAACATGATTGTATCACTCACTTGCGAGCGCCCTGCAATTCCACGATTTTCTCTTCACGGTGTGATTGTTCACGATCTATATACATGTATGATATATGTTTGATTCCAAGATTGCAGGTACAGGACATCGACTCCACCTGGATTCACAAATTTGAACGTGTCCATTGCCCAAAAAAATAGTTGATTGATAGGTAGTAACAGGATTTCCTTGTCACACCACAACCCTAGTCACAGTGTGTCGTCAGTTCTTGTTTTGGTCATTCTTTGTTGTCATGTTGTCCCCGTTTGCTTTGTCATTTAATTATTTTGCAAGGTATGCTTTGTGGGAAATTAATGATGTTTATAATGTTTTAAATTGATTATTTATTTAAATGTGATTAATGTTGTTAAAAGCTTTAATTTGATTTAATTAATTAGATTTAACTTATTGTGTAAAGTAATTTAATTATTTAGATTAAATTTATTTTACATAGTGATTAAAATTAATTAGATTAAATTTGGTATTTAAGTTGTTAGATTATAAAAGGTTTGTTTAATTAATTATTTAAATTATTTAAATAAAGTTGTGAATTTAATTGAATGGTTAATTAAAATTAATATTGATTTTAAATTTTAAATAAACAAATATCTTGTAAATATCTTGGAGGAAATATCTGTGATTTGGTTGGAAAGATATTTTAATTGTGATGTGTTAGAAAATTAATATCTGGTGATGGGAATTAATTCTCAGAGAGAATAATTGCATTAACTGAAAGAGGAAAAGAGGCTATTTCACGGCAATGAAAAAGATATTTTATGGGTTGTTGAAAATTGGGAAAGAAGCTCTCGAGAAATTTTGGCTTTGGTTTTATTTTTCAACTTTCTAGAAGGAGGGTTATTTTTGGAAAAGGCTTTGGTAATTTTGGAATCTGAAGGCGAGACTCTACTTCAAACTTCGATTCTTCAAGCTTCTGGAACAGGTTCTTTATTGTCTTTTTTTTTAATTCAAATTGGAAAGGCTATTAGAATTAATTATTGTTTTGGAAAAGATTGCCTGTACAATGAAGCAATCTTATTTGTTTTAAAGCTTCAGTAAGTTTTTAAATTGGAAAAATTTTCGTGAAAGCTTTAGAGCTTATGTAGAAATCAATTTAAAACAAAAGAATTTCTTGTAGGAAAACTATATAAATTTTAGAAAACCTCTGTAGGAATGGATTTAAATCTTCCTGTCAAAATCTATAGAAAATCCTTTGAATGTATTGGAAAAGATCTTCCTGTAGAAGATTATTGTTTTTCTTCCAATGAAATCTATTTGGCTTGGGAAATTGAAAACCTCTGGTAAGAATTTGAAAACATCCTTTTGTAGAAATTTTTTGTTAAAATTTTCTTTTCCGAAAATTTTTGTAAATCTTCTCTTGTAGAGAAATTTGTAAGAAAATTGCTTCTAGAGCAATAATTTTGAAATATATATATATATATATATATATATATATATATATATATATATATATATATATATATATATATACATATACATATATACATATTGTATATATTTATTCTTCCTGTAAAAATAATTATTATGAGAAAAATCCTATTGAAATGTCCGTACGAGGAATTTAATTTGTAGTTTTTATATTAAAAAAATTATAAGTTAAAATTTTTGTGAGGTTGGGGCTACCCCACAGTTGTCCCCCCATAGGGAAGCCGGTGTTGTGAAGGCAGTGCCAACACTGCTTTCACAGGCCGCGCCCCCATGGAGGGGACGAGTGTGAGTGCAGCCGACGCTCATGGCAGCCCAAGTTGCGTCCGCTTACATACGACTTTAATTTTGTTTTTTTTAATATATATAATATGCATGGATATATGCATAAGTATATATATATTTATATATTTTTATATATATATATGTGTGTATATATTTATATATATAGTTTTTAATTGCTTCTAAGAGATCAAATTTTAATTTTAATATATAATTTCATGGATGATGGAATACAATATAAAATATCAAATATAGTTTGGCATATGATTCATGAAGTGCAATGATTCAACATTTATTTGAATACAATATAAAATATCATCAACTATAGTTTGGAATACAATGTAAAATATCAACTACAGTTTGGAATATGACTCATGCAGTGCAATATAAAATAAGATATCATGAAGTGCAATGATTCACAATTTCAATGTTCATTGAATACAATATAAAATATCATCAACTATAGTTTGGACTTTGGAACAATGTAAAATGATTCATGAAGTGTAGTAAAAATACCTAAAACTTGCTAATTCTCTTCCATTTCCCAAATAGAGTCAGGGTCCTCAAATTGATGCTCATCTTGAGATAAAGTAAAAGAGTCATCTTGATTCTGAGTCTGCTCTTCACTTTCTTTGGCCTGTGTCTCAAATTCAACATTCATTGTGTGATTTGTGTCAATTTCATTATCATTGTCATCTATCCCAGTCCCACTGCCACCAGTACCAATGCTTGGAATTCGAGTGCATGTGTTGCACAACACGGTCCCTCTTCTTTCACATGTGGACCTCCAGATTGCGAGTGCCCTTTGAAAATGATTTTTTTTGACATTATACGTAGTTCCTTTCATCCTCAAGTAATTTTCCAAATTCTTGTCCAGTTTGTTTCTTAACTTTGATTTCAAAAACCCCAATGTACTTAAAAACTCTCATCCTCCATTGACCCCAATATCATTGTTTGACATAAATCAACAAGTTTGAAATACTTTGATATCGAAACACACAATATTTCACTCTGACCTAAGCTTGACCAAACATTTTTTATTGATCTCAGTTCAAAGGCCTTCTCCTTGCCCATGGATTTATACTGGTCCCTCATAGTTGTTGCAAAACTCCTACATTGCTGTCTAAGCTTATTTTCATTTAAAATTCCTTCTATTGTCTGCTCATTGTATGTTACCATTTTCGAAAACTGTTCGATCAAGATTTTTACTTGATCATGAAAATATTTTGGGTTATCTCGGTTTACCCAAAATTGAGGGTACACAATACCCATGGCTTCAAGTATTTCATGTCGAGGGAATCTTTCACGAATCTTTGAGGAAAGAGATTTTGCAATTTCCTTGAAATTATCACTAACATATTTAACAATGTTGTTAAAATATTCCTCGTTAACAACTACTTCTCTACTAGAGCACCTGGTTGTCTTACAATGGTACATTGGTATCTCATATCCACGCACACAGATACATAAGTGCCCACTTGCATTAAATTGTAAATCATTATCAAGATTATTCAAATCAGTAATTTTCTGCCACATGAGATAATTTGCGCCTTCTTGTGTTAGATCTAGATATAGATGATCGAGGGCCAAGCATGTAAGTTTATGTAGATTGGAATATTCATAAATATACATAGTTTTGTCTTGGACTTTCTTCACAAGATTGTTCATCTCATCCAACATGGGGAGAAGACTAGCTAAAGTCAAGAGTGTCTCTATATAGCTTAACCTATGTAAGAGGTTAGGAGCTTTGTCTGCTGTGTTGTGATGCTCATACATCACTCCAATCAAGGTTTGATATTCTAAAAGAAATCATTGCACTAATCCATGCAAGGAGATCCATATGGTACCAACATCCTTGAGAAGCTTGTTTCCTAGTGTTATTCCCTCAACAAAATGTTGAAATTCAAGGAAACGTTTGGGACTTTAGCAGAAGTATGCATGGATCTCGCGAACTAGATTTTCAACTTTTGATACTGTAGGAAACTTGCTTACAATTTTGAATGATAAATTAATTATGTGGGCCATGTAGTGAATGCCAAGCATGTATGGTGCACAAGTAGTTTGTAACTTTGTGCAAACACCACTCCTTTGACCTTGCATCACTGCAGCTCCATCAGCTCCTACACACACCAACTTTTTGGCAATTGTCAACTCATCCATACCTGCAATTTCATTCAAAAATTTCTTGACTAGTTCAAATAGATTTTGTGATGTTGAACTGTCCTTCATTTTATGAACACAAAGAAGATGAGCTTGGTGAACATTTTTTTCTACAGTATACAAATGCATACAGAACCAAGAAGTATTGTCTACCACAGTAACTTCATCTAAAGATAATGCAATGAAATTTGACTCTTTTACTTTCTCCTTTAAATCTTCCTTTTCCACTACAGTAAGACAGTTCGCCCATTCCCATCCAACGTTTATTGACCAATGTGAGAAGGGAAAGTGGGGAACACTTAAATAAGATAATAAATCAAAATATTTTGGGTAGTATGTCATAGGACGCCTTGTAGACAAAATATGAAAAACAACACTCATCTGTGTTCAGTTTTTGACAAATTTGTTGTTTCCATGGATTTTCCAAAATGAGCCTCAAGTGTACCTTGACATTTATCAAGCTTCAATATTTTATGGTTATGCTCTTCATAATCTGTGACATACTTAACATGAAGACATTCTTTCTTTGATTTCCATCGTACGACTGATTGTTCCTTTCCGTCTATGATTTATTTTTCATAAAATTTACCGATATGCTTTTTTATAGTGTCAAACTTTAGCTGCAACGTCTTGTCTCTTCCACATTTCCAACTACAAATCATACATTTGACCTTTCTTTCCCTTTCAATATCGTTTTCGTTTGCTACCCCCACTGGTACAATGAATGGGTACTTTGACAACCAACCAAGTTGAAAATTTATTGTCATTTCCCACTCGTGCCCCAATTTTGATTTGCCTTTTATTTTCTTGCTACCAACATCATCCTCATCCAAGTCAATTATCTCTTTCTGGCTAACCAGGGTATCCCTTGGAACATATTTTGCGATATTGCTATCCTCATTTGTTACATTTTGATTAACTCAATGACAATCTCACCTTGACCTTCCTATGGTGGTGAGGTATTGTGAGTGCCTTCTTCAATAATATTTGGTGGAAGAGTTGATGATGTAGCTCCACCTTGATCTGATGGATCAAAAGCTTTGCCAATTCCAAAGTAAGACTGTATGGTACCTCTACGTTTTGGGCAGTTTGATGGTCTCCCAGTCTCTTCATTACCTTGTTGAGTCTTACCCTTGCTGCTTGACATATTGATCTCTCACTTCGAATAAAAGTTGGAAAAAAAATGTCTTCTTGTTTAAGAAGGACAAACTGATAGAGAATATAGATCTCATTCCCTACTCAAAATCATCTTTAAGATTAAAGCAAGAACGAAAAACAAATAAAGAAATCTTATTATTATAACTAATAACTAATAACTAATAACAGTATGAAGAAATGGTCACTCACCTTTAAGTCTACGTTTTCGACTTTCACTGACTTCTAAATCGAGAAGTAGAACCTCAGAACCAAACGAAATGTGTAAGAATAAATAACAGTTTCAATGGTATTTATATTAATCCATATTTGGCGAATTGCGCGGGATTTTTAAATGGTATGTTAAAAATTTGGCGAATTCCGCATGCTTATACAACAATACTTTGTAATTTTCAAGGTGAAATGTGTCCTCAAATGTAATTATTTTTAAATGTTATTGGCGAAATAGGTCCTCATAAGCAACTATTTATAAATTTTAATTGGTGAAATGGGTCTTCACAAGCAACTATTTGTAAATTTTAATTGGCGAAATGGGTCCTCATATAATGTTATTTTAATAGTATTGGCGAATATGTAGGTGTTTTATGACATGCTCCTGGGTTTCAAGGCGAAAATATTAATTGGTCCATTGGAAACGTGTAGTCTGTTATGGCGAATTTATTGCCTAAACATGCCTTGTAAAAAAAAACCGTTGGTGAATGGACATGCATTGAACCGATAGTTCGTAAAATATGGGCGATTTGGACACCCTGTTGGGTTTGGTAAATTCACCAATTTCAACTTGCTCGATTCCTAGAATTTGCTAATTGGCGAAGATTCGCCACTAAAGTTTTCCCTGGACTTTATTTATTTATTTTTTATGCATGGATATATGCATAAGTATATATATATGTGTATATATATATATATATGTTATAATTGCTTTGAAAATTGTAAGTTAATTTTTAAGTTTTTAAATAATATATTTATATATGTATAATTATATATAATTATATATATATTTAAATATGTATATATATATATATTTTAAATGAATTTTTATAATGGGTGCATGCAATTGCACGAATTAGATGATTTTAAAATGAAATGATTTAAAAGAGGAAATTGAATTTTTATATTGATGTAATTGGGAAATTGAATTAAATAAATATATTTAATTTCTTTATTGTCTATAAATGAAATTGCATTAAGCTAGTTTATTTGAGCAATGCATTATTGTTTTCTTGGAATGGAAATGAGATAAAGGAAATCCTAATGATAGTTTTATTACTTGCTTGAAATTGCTTATTTAATTACAATGTCTTTTTAAGTTGGGAAATATGTAGTTGTGAATGTGTAAGCCTTCTAGATGTTGTAATATTATGCGGGGGTTGTTGTGATTTTTTTTCAACCCTTTGTTTTTCATGGGTAGTGCACTTGGTTGTGATTTAGTTTAGACACTCGGTTACTACGAACGAGATGTGTTGCCTCTGGCATTATATTTGATATTTATTATCGGTTTTTGTGCACTTTGTTTACCCTTGGTTTATGGATTAGATCCTTGTGTTGTCAATAGGGGAGTGGCTCTCAATGGGGGCCGACACACAAAGTGGTGTCAGGGTAACTCATGTAAGAGTTAGATAATTCAGTCGAAATTAAATAAAAGTATTAGGAGAAAGGGTAGCTTTAAAACACATAACTTGTTAATTATGCCTCACTCATTGACTCAAGGGCTCGTATAGACTTGAGATGAGACGAGAAGGCTTGGAATGACAAGATCATTATCTTGTCCCTTTAAAAGATATTTGATTCTGCAATGGTTTGCATGTGGGGCTGGGGATCATGAGAGGCTACCAGGGTAACCCAAGATGGGGGTTGGGGCCTAGGAAGATCTACTAGGGTAACCCATGGTAATTTATGATGACACTCCTCCTATGATAATAGTTTATATTGTTCAGTTGATGTACTTGATTATTTTACTTTGGAAGCAATGTAACTTTCATGTATTGTATTGTACTCGTATAGTTTAATCTTGTGATTGCCTATGTCTTGAGGTTGTTGGTTATTCCTAGGAAGCCCTTTTACTATATCCTAGCAAGGGGGGTGGGCCTTTGGGTACCACTTGGTTGGGTGGAACGTGCACCTTACACCGTTGGGTTTCCACTTCGTGTTCGTGATGGCGGGATCTTCTCGATTGGGGAACTCGCATGTTCCTATTGCTTTGTTCCATCTCTTGTGTTCTATTGGATCAGTTGGATGCTTTTGTATATGTACTACTCCTCATTTGTATTCAAGGAGAATCCTTGTATCTTTGTAATTGTAATATTTTTGTATGATCTACCTCATTTTGGAAATGAGCTTTGTAACTGCTATATTGAATGAATGCAATCTATGAATGGTTTAATATATGTACTTTGTATCTTATGGAATGAATTTAATGTTATTGGATCTATGTTCTTTATTTAATGAGTATAATTTTATATGCTATGGATTAGTTTACTTTTGTATGTTATGGAATTCAATGTAAGCATTGTCGCGTACCTTAGAGGATGTATGCGTTAAGTGTAGTTCACTTTACTTATTGTTAATTGCACTTTGAAAAAAAAAATTGTTACGCTTTTGTTGTTATTGTGTCATCCTCTAGGGTTATGTGGCGGGGCGTTATAGATGAGGTAACCAGAACAAATAAACTTGAAAATAATTTACACTCATCTACGGAACAAATGAGATAATCTCAATAGTTAACTTCAAAATTTGCATATTAAACTAAATTTGCAATGAATGAACATACAAATTGATATGTAATTGAAGCTTCATATATACAATTTAAAATTAAAGAAGATGGAAAAAAGAGTAGAAACACTATACAAGTGGCATGAAAAAAAGTGTCGTACCGTTTGAAGATTGCTATATCTCTATAGGTCCTTGCACGCTCAAATCCAAAGCTTATAGAATTGTGGACAACACAGTCTATTTATAAGATGAGGCGGTGATGGAGGGCGGCTAATCTTCCTAACATAGAAGATATCTGCTAGATTTATTCTAAATGAGATTATACTGAGAAATTAATTTGCATGATCGAGTGTTTGGACGATGGAGTGTTTGGATGGTGGAGTGTTTGAAGTGTATTTGGATTCAATGAGGACATGATGATAAGGAAAAACAACCTCAAGGATTCCTTCCGATTTGATGAGTGTATCTGTATTTCATAAAATTTGCTTTGCCTTGGCTCCACATCCTCCTTTCTCATCTTCAAAAACAACCTCAAGGCTTCCTTCTGCTGTCCATTTTGTGCATAACTCGCAATCATAGCGCTCAAGCTGACAAATTTTCATTCAATAATTTCATTAAAAAATTGGCAAGCATTCTCCATTCTACCATTTAGTGCATATTCCATAATCAAACCAGTTCAAAAGACAACATTTTGTTCAAGCATTTTATGAAATACTTTGCATGCATCCATTAACTTCTGGTTTTTTACATAAATGAATTCAAGCCCTGTCGACAGATATTCATGGCTGTCAAATCCATCCTTGATCATATAGGTATACATACGCTAGCTTGGAGAGGGCTACAAATAGAGGTGATCAAATGGTTTATCGGGTCGTCAAATGGTTTGCAGGGTGTGTGAGACAGGTATACCAATGGCTTGTGGACTGGCAAGCCCACAATAAAAGCCTATTGGCTAATAATATGAATATTGGTAATAAAAAGGACCACATATATGTGAACTTTGTGAAGATTGGCAATAAAAAAATTTATGGTTAGTAAGTTGTTTTCAAGCCACACAACTAGTACGAAAGACTCATAAATTATTTGGAAAAATAAAAAGAAATAAAATGCTAACACGAAATTATATATGAATAATTTGAAAGAAATAAAGGTCCCACAAATTTAAATATGTGGTGTATAGGCCACCACATAGGTTAACTCATTTGAAATAATTGATAGAAATAAAAGATAAAGATGAGAACCAAGATGGACAAGGGTTGTAATCAACAAAATATAAAATGTTTCAAACTCAAATAGGTCATAGCATACTCTGAATTCATCATAGACTAGCAAAGGTGGATTTTGATATAATATATGCACTTAATATGAAATCATAAGCTAGGCCATGTGTCACTAGATTAATCAAGCTTGGAGAGGGAAAGTAAAATATTAACATAATTATCTCAAAGATATGTGATTTTATGGTGTCATGGTTTCAAAGATGTAATTTTTTTTGGAAATTATTTATGAAATCTGAAAAAAATATAAAATATGAAATCAGAAAGATTACACACATACTATTTGATATATTGCCTCAAAAAAATGGTCTCATAGAATGCCATGCTTGTTACATTTAAAATGATAGTATGAGTGAATAATTAGCTCTACACACCATATGTACCATAGGAACTCTTTAATATATGGATATACATAGAAATTTTAATTTAGATGCATGAGTTATAAAGAATTACAAATTTATTTTAATTATTCTAGAAAGAATATAACATGTTGTAGAGGTGTTGCTTGTGGATGCTACTTTGTAGCTTTGAAGGGTTCATCCACTATATCAAGCATTGGTAGATTCATTGAAAAATATAAGTCTTTGGAGGTATGTATATTAGTAAGGAAGATAATGATGAGTACTTTATTAATGATGCGCTGTTGAGAAACACCTTCTACATCTGAAGGCAATCTTTTCATAGTCTACTTGCTGCCTCCAGAATCTCTTGCACACCGTTAATAAAATTTGAATTGGGAGGCCTATGGAAAGATCCAATTCCATGGAAATCCAAGCACATGTGGTGCTTACATACCTTTTTTTTTTATCGGTGCATCTATGGGATTGGGGCCCACTCCCAATATAAAAACAAGTTAAATAAAAGAGATCGCTTCAGACCCACAAATGGGGAGTAGAAAAAATAATGAAGAGACTAGACAAACCTTAAGCAAGACAAGAAGACCAAAAGAGAGTACAAGAAAAAATATGAGAGCTCAAAGATTGAACATGCACAAGCCATTGTGATCCCAACAAGACCAACCACTATCGTGAGAAAATCATTTTGACTTCTTTGTTAACCCCATCCTCATGCTCCTAGTGAGGAGGGCATCCATGGTCCATTGGGTTCCATCATCAACGCTTCTCGACCTTCAATCCAAAGTTTCTCTGCTTCAAATTTGTGTCCTTCTTTTCCTTTTTTTTGGAAAGTTTGGTTTAGATATGGCACTGGCTGTCTAGGAGATGGTGCAGTTTTTAATTGGAATTTCCAAATCATCTATGAAATCTACATAATCCACATCTGGATCCTCCATAAATGGGTAGGATCCCTCATGATCTAAACAACCATCAGTGTCCATCTCAAGCTGAGTATTTTCCAAGAGATCCTCTTTCGGCTGAGAAGAAGAAAGAACTAGATTAGTGGAAGGGGCCCCCAAGAGTGGAAAGGGGGGAGACACTGCAGGAGGAGAGACAACAGCCGAAACCACAGGAGTAGGACTGTGCTCCCTAAGGGGGTCAAAGAATTTTCCTTGATTACGCCATACAAAATCCTTATCAAGGGAACTTGGCTTTCTAACCCATTTTTCCAGACTGATCATCCTTGAAGCAAGTTGCCTGGAAACAAAGCACCCCACAATCTTATGACCAATCATGTTGCAATGAAATCATCTAAAGGGAAGGCCTTCATTGTTTAAAAATTGGGTCCAAATGTCATGGGAAGAGTGAATCAAAATGAAATGATGCACCGGTTTTGAGATGTCAATAATGGCACAAACCCTAGTAAATCTATGATGAGACATACCGGGATCATCATCCAATTTCACAAAAGAGCCAATCTAGTCAATCATGTTCCTAATGAGTCTAGGATTAGACATGATCAGAGGGAGGTTATACAATTTGATCCAAATGGGAATGAGATTGATTTTAGTAGCAATTGTATCAAACAAAGGAGACTGAGCTAAAATGAAAACGCCTTACTGGCCAAAAAACTAGGGGCTATTTTGCATCACATAATTGCAATCTTCTACAAAACTAAATCGTAGCAGGAAGAAGCTAAAATCCAAAATCTCAATTTCAGAGGTAGTCACGAAACTCCAGAAAGCCTCCATCTAAGCAACAAACTGCTCCACCGAGAGACATTTGCACATGCATCGAACGACGAGGGATTAGAGCTCAACCTCTACAGAAAATTCCCTAATGTGGGAGTCTAGGATATGAAAATCAACTGGTTCATCTGCCAACAAAACTGTAGAGTCTCCAAGAGTGCATGATTGTAGGCCCCCTGGGTATGGATCAATATCAGTTTCTTGTGCAAAAGGATAGATTGATCACATTGTGGATGGGCGAAGAGGCGGAGATGGACTTGCATCAACTATTTGAGCCTTGCATAATTCGCTGCACTCATGGTAGGGGTTGCTACAATATTTGCAGCCATCAACAAAGAAAGGGGCCACATGAGGAAACATATGAGGAGCACCGCTCGAAGCTCTAGGCGAGGCAACAACCAACTTGGGCGCTTGGGATACTGTATGAGGAGAGGAGCCAACCAACATTGTAGAGCGACCATGACCACCATGATCCCCTTTCCTTGCCAAAACCTTGCACGCCTAAGCAACCTCCAGATCATGATCAACAACACCCATCCTCACACGCCCATTGCACGTTTTCACAATACTCTACGAAAATTCACTCATCTCTGATCTATATGTGGTGTTTACATAATTAATTGTTTCTTCTAAAGAACATAAAAAATTCCCAAACCATTTCCAATGGTTTGCAAGCAATGCAACTCCCAAAACTGTATTGGGAGGTATGGTAATCAAACCCAAAGAAAGGAAGAGTTGAAAGTTTTTGTGTGAGGATCAAAGAAAGGATACAAATATTTCATGCATAAGAAATCACCTTGAAATACCCATGATACATTTTTAACACCTTTTTCTTGTCCTCAAGAGACTCAAACTCAAGGATGAAAAAGCCCCTAGCATAGGGGAAGATACTATCTCATCCTCCAATCCATCCTTTTAAAGGGTATTGATCCATGTATGGAGATCACACAACTTATGATAGGTTTTAACAAACCTACAAATGAGGGCATGGTCTAAGAGGAATTACTCCCTATCATGAACTGGACCATCCACATGGATCTCTAGCACATTCCCAGAGTGGTTCAGGATATAATGGAGAATGATATCTATTACCCCTAACAACAACAAAACTATCTTCTTTGCGCTAGTCAAAGGCACCCTTCAACCCAGAGTCCAAAGCCCTAGCAAGCCCATGTGGATAAAAACATGGTTTGTGACCCTAACTAAAATGAAAACCCTTACTTTTATGTTCCACAGGTGTAGAGGGAGGGGGAGACACCAATCCTTACGATCCAGTTTCCTCAGACAAACCCAGGTGGGAGTGGCATTGAGCAAGGGAGTGCAAGGTAGGCCTACAAACCCTATCAACACTTCAAAGGGCATATGCAAAACTAATGCTTGCATTTCTCTCAAGATCCAAATGAGAGGAGGCAAGGAAAGGACCACCATCTAGCTTGTCCCTGTGAGCGAGGCTTCCATCGCCAACAACACCACCATTTTCATCGAATCCCTCATCGCCAAGCAGCGCGGAAGGAGAGCAGAGAAGTGCATCTATCAAAGAATTATGAAAAGGAAGTTGATTTATCTAATAATTACATATTAATTATTATAATCATTAATTAGATTTTTTTCCCAAAACTATAATAAAGTGTGTTTTTTTTATATAAAAAAATATGCTAATATTTTGATAGACATGAGTTGTCAACTATATAAATATTTTAGACCTAGTACTCCATTCCTATATAGAATCTAGACCACTCATTTTTATATAAACATTTTTACTTTTGAGGTTACATCTTATTCTTGTTCATTCGTTCTTTGAAGTAATTTGATTATTATTAATTGAATATAAAATTTTTGTACAACACACTACTTATATTTGATAGACTTGAGTTGTCAACTATATAGATATTTGAAATCCACCATTCCATTTGTATAATCTACTCTATTGAAAATGGTAAAGCACTTTTTCAACTAGTTTGATTATTCATTTCTAAATATAAAATTTCTATACAATACATAATTAAATTTGATGGATTTGAGTTTTCAACTATATAGATATTGTACATCCACCATTATCAAATTCATTTTTTTTTGATATGGGTTCTTCATTTTTGCTTTGAATTGTATGAAAAATTTCTGAAATGTATGTAGTAGAATTAGGGAGTGGGGATAATGCATCAACATGGATCTCAACATCCTGGTAGTATGGGTCATATTGTATTTTGTAGGCCAGTGCATTTTGAATGTGACTTCTACTAACATAGCAGTAGTAATGCTTCCCATGTGTATTAGCTCTTCAAACTATTAATAAGTCCAAGTCTTTGATTTTATTTGGAAAATATTTTGTTAATGTCGTGATATCTTGTGGGAAGCTAATTGTCTGGCCACTATATTTGTATTTTCCACCATGAGCATGGGTAACTTGTAATATTGGATTGACACGTGCAATATGCATCTCTTCTACTTGAGTGAGAATGCACAAAATGGGTGGTTTTTCACATGGATCCATATTGTTAGTCAAAGATAATCGATGTATTCCTTTCTCTGAGTTACATGTATGATTGTTGTTTGATGAACACAAATGCATAACGGGATAGTGTTCCTTACATATACAACATGTGTGTAAGTTTGACAATGCATCTATTCTTTTTTTGAAATTTTCTAGATGCCTGCATAAAGTTGGTGGACCAACTCATATCCTTGTTGTTTGAATTCATGTTTTGAGCCATTTGCATTGAAAGATGTGTTTTATATTGTTTTCCTTTTCCATGTTCTAGATTTGAAGCAATTAATTTAGTGGGAATATGCGTACTTGTAGAAGCTTGTGTGTGGTCAAGTATTGGTTGATCTAGTGTTTCTAGTAAGCAGTGTGTCCGTTGCATGCTACAACGACTACTTATTTCTTCTCTATGATCATAATACAAGCGACTCTTACGGGATTCTAGGGTTATAGTTTTACTCTTGGTTGTTTTGGATTTCTAATTCTTGCATATTGGAGTCCATCATTTGGAATATAAACAAAAAGATAAAATAAATATAAATCGAGAAAATGTTTATATTGCAACACCATAAAATGTGAAAATTAGAAATATTATTTTGCTTGAATGATATGTTAGATGAATACGATAATATTAAAAACATATAATGTATGAAAGAAATATATTAAAGTGTGAATGTTCCAATTGTGAAAACTAGATGTGCATTGTGTTTTTTATTTACAGTAAAGGTCTAAAACAAGTTTTGAAGGGATCTCGAAACCTTGTACAAGGAAAATTAATTGTTTAGTCATCGGTGCAAAAAAAAAAGAACAGAAAAAGGCAGGGGAAAACAACTAGCAATGGACAATTACAATCTTGTGCTAGTTTACTTTTCGTAGACATTGCACAAGTCAACAATTTGATTTAACAAAAAATTGTTTTCAATTGTGAAATCAATTGTACCAACTTTTGAGACTATTGATTTCATTCATGATTCATTATTGTAGGTTTCATTTCTACATGACAGGGTGAAGAGATTTTTTTTGAATAGTATATTTTGAATAACCTATTCACTATTTTCTGTAGCATCTTGCTTGAATTGTAGCATATATAGTTCTTTTGCAGGCATTCCAATGAGTTTATTTGTTGCTTCTTCAAAAGAAATTGCCCATATAGTGCTTGTGTGATGGGTGCTAACAAGAAGTTGAGTCCAACTATTTGAAGGAGTGATTCTCACTACCCTATCAAGCTTGAATTTTCTCCAAATTTTGATATTGTATAATAATACACTCCATGATGATATTCCTATTGAATTGGGTATGGTTACTAGAATTAGAGCACTTATTCTTAACACAAAAAACTTGATAAGAGAAACTCCTAAAGCCATTTCTAAGTGCACTCTTCTTCAAAATTTGTCTTTATACCAAAACCAATTAACAAGTCATATTCCTTGGTAGTTTGGTAAACTATTAAAGTTGCAAATATTATATTTATGGAGAAACCAACTCATTAAAGAAATCCCAAACTCCCTTTCTAATTATACTCAACTTCAAAGGCTTGACTTAGACAATAATCAACTAAGCAACATGGTGCCCTTGGAATTTAGAAAATTTATCTATCTTCAAGGTATTGATTTATTGGAAAATCATTTTGTGAGTGGAAGCAATGATTTATCTATTATAATAGCCTTGATTAATTTTTCCTTTTAAAAGTCTTATAATTGGATTCTAATAATCTTATGGGTATTTTCCCTCTTTTGTTAGCCAACTATCAAGCCAACTCTCTTTTTTTGGGGTTGGACTCCAATAATATTGAGAGAAACATACCAAGTGGCATTGGAAACCTCACAAAATTCGGTAATTTTGACTTATATATCAATAATTTCAATGGTTTCATTCCATCCACACTTGGTAGGTTCAAAATATTGAAATATTGTATCTAAATAAAAAAAAATAGATGGAAGAATTCCAAATTTTTTGGATCTTGCAAAATGACTTAGTTTGTTATCATTGAGTGAAAACATGATTTCAAGATAAATTTCAAATAGTCTTGGAAATATTTCACAACTAAGAGATCTCATTCTTCATCACAATCAATTTTCAGGAAATATATCCACCAATTTATGGAGATGCATCACTTTAAAAATATGGACTTGGCTCACAGAAAACTAGAAGGAAAAATACCTCTTGAATGGGCAAGCCTTGAAAAATCCAACTTTATTTCAATGTTTCCAATAATTTATTACAAGGCTCTATTTTAGTATTAAATAAAATGGTAATGGTCCAAGCTATAGATGTGTCTCTCAACAAATTTTCAAGTGAAATTCCATCTACATTGTTAAGTTGCAAAAACTTGCAATATTTGAATCTTTCATGGAATTAATTCAAGGACTTAATCCTAAAATCACTCAAAAGTATGAAAAATATTTCAAACATTGATCTCTCTAACAAAAAATTGTCAAGGGTAACCCCAATGGGTTTTAAAGAGATAAAATTATTTCAACGTATCAATCTCTTTTCAAACGTGCTGATAGGAGAGATCCCAAAGGGAGGAGTTTTTGAAAAACTTAATAAGTTGGTAGTAATGGGAAATATAGGCCTTTGCGGCAAGTGGATAAATTTGTAACCATGCTTTGATTTTGTACACAAGCAATTTTCAATCTTCGAAGAGGTACAATCATATCAGTTGCATGATTGGCATTATTATCTTCATCATGTCTATAGTAATTCTATTTTTGAGACATACTAATTAATATATCCTTGACCTCAACATTGAACTTGAAAAAAATTCATATGAAGAACTTGTAGATGCAACTGGTGAGTTTAGCCAAAATAGTTTGTTAGGAGTTGGTAGTTTTGGATCTATTTATAAAGGGGTTATAAACAATGGTACAAATATTGTTGTTAAAGTTCTCAATTTGTAAGACAAAAATACTCTCCAAATTTTTAACAAAGAATACAATTTCTAAAAAAAGTTAGGCACGACAATGTGATCAAAATCATTTC
This sequence comes from Sequoiadendron giganteum, assembly GCA_007115665.2. Taxonomy (NCBI): domain Eukaryota; kingdom Viridiplantae; phylum Streptophyta; class Pinopsida; order Cupressales; family Cupressaceae; genus Sequoiadendron; species Sequoiadendron giganteum. Next base: position 393,789,155 of record CM021102.1, on the reverse strand, counting down.
AGCTTGTTCAAACCTTGATTTTAAGGCATTGGTTTTTTCCTTTCATGTCAATTGAATGTTTAGATAGATGGCTATATCCCAAGGGAGAAAATGAGTGTAGGTTAAATTTGAGAAAGTGATTAAGAATAGCAAAGGAGATAGTACAAGGAATGAAATATCTACACCATCATTACTTTGTGCAAGTTATTCATTATGACCTAAAACCCAATAATGTGTTGTTAGGGGATGATATAACATAATTTGGCATTGATGAGGTATATACAATCTCATTTTTATGATAAGCTAAATACCCTTCTTTTTTCTTGCCAACCACCTTAGGCATGCCAATGTGTTTATTTTTAGAAGCAATAATTATCTATTTTTTATAAAATGATGTATAAATCTTTATTTCTCAAATTGATTGGAATTAGCTAACTAATGTCGATATAATGGTATAGACTTTGAGTAATTATGTAGAACTTATGCACGATCAATGAATGGAGTGGACTTCAAGTGGTTGAAGTTAGAGCGCCAAAATTTTGGGCACCAAAATTTAGGCATGCATAGTGGAACGACTTCTTTTAAAGAATTCTATTAATTTTATGCTAAAGACTTTACGAATCCACTTAGAGTCTTTATTATGTTTTATGTCATGAACATCAGTTACTTGTAATTCTGTTTAAGACTTTTTCAATGGTATTCTCTTGCCATCTAAAAATTAGGATTTTGTAGTAAGTACAATATATATATATATATATACTACCAAAACAAGGATATGCTGTTATGATATATTATGAATACTGTTCAGCTATGTTATCCATGTTGTTACACTTTTATGATATGAATAAATAAATATCGCCAGTCTTATTCTGAGTAATTTGTTTTGAGTAATCGATGTGCTATGAACGAATTTACTTTGAAGTTGCGAAAGTACTAGGTGTGATTTGAGCTAATCGTAGGAACGCCCGAGAGCTGGCCACTCGAGGGATCTCATAGAGTAGATAAGTATTTCTTTTGTTAAATATTGTTACTTCCATTTTGTACATGTTATATTTAGATGAACGTCACTTTGTGTTGAGCTTTGTCATGTGTTCTTGTAGGTTGTGGTTTTAAGTTTATGATCATTAAATTCTGTTTACTTGAAAATTTCAGAGCACCCACTCCAATTGTTAATTACAAGTTGTTAGGTGTACTTTTAGTTAGTAGTTAGCCGCCTTTGTTTAAATTTCATAGTTTAACTGAAAGTGTTGATTCTTAGATAATTTACATGCTTTCTAGAATAGGAATTTGAATTCTTTCTAGCTTAAACAATTTCGTGCTTTCTAGTTTATTTTATTTTTCAACCATTTCAAAAATTTAGAAAATATTACTAAGAGAGATGGCCAAAATATCCCCTATTGCATACAACCTTTGGACACTACCCGTTCGACATAATTGAAATATTTTTAACTAAAGTGTTAGGACCTTACAGTCCAGCCTGTTAGGCATTACCAAACTCCGATTTGGAAATTTAATGAATTTATTGACTTCTAAAAATTCACTAAAGGGATCCATTGACTACTTTGCACCAACTATAAAATTTTGCATGATTACAATATAAATTGTCATGGTTATTTTTTAATTTTCTAGGAACATTTCATATGATTTTTATATCACTATTTATTATATTGTATTGTAGAGAATGGAGTAGGTGGAAATATTTTGACAAAAGGAGATGTATACAACTACGCAATTCTACTTTAAGAATTGTTAACAAGGAGGAGACCAACATATAGCATGTTTGTAGAAGATATTAATTTGCCATGAATTTTCAAACCAAATCATAGAAGTGGTGGACAACAAACTACTTAGAGATGTTAGTGAGTTAGATAAAGAAATGGTATCAACATGCCTTACTCAATATTTGCAAGGAGGACTAGTTTGTAGAAGGAATCTACCACAACAATGCCCAAATATGATTGAGATAGTGAAGAGATTAGAAAAAAATACTACATTTTTTGATACACCTAGATTGTAATACCCCTCCATTTTGCTTCTTGTTCGGTTTGCTTTATGTTATGTTTGGTTGCAGCTACTTTGATACTAGATACATTTTGTTATGATGTTTTGATCATTATTATTGAGCAACAACTATATTATGTGATATGATTGGTTGTCTAAGGCTTTAGTTTGCATGCTTTAATGAGGTAATGATGTTAGTAGATATAACATGTGATTTTATATGAGATTATTGGATTATAATGGAAGTGTCAGTTTTGATGATTGTATTGGTGAAAGGGACGGGTTCGCATCACTCGCTTGCAAGCGCCCTACGAATCTGTAATTCCTTCTTCACGGTGTGGATTATATGCTGGATATATTGTATGATGTTTACTTGGTTGTAAGATTGCAGGTACATGACATCGACTCCACCTGGTTTCACAGGTTCGAGCGTGTCGATCCAACGGTTAAGTTGAACGGGAGATAGTAGCTAAGTAACATGTGTCAAGTTTACACCCTAGCCTTAGTGTGTCGTCAGTCGTGTGTGTCAAGTCATTGTCGGTCTTGCTTTAATGTTATTTAATTATGAAGGATTCTTGATTTGGAAATAGATATTTAGAATAATTGCATTTAAATCATGTTGATGGTTATTTAATTAAAATAATACAATGTGGATAAAAGTTTATATTTAAAACTAATTAATTATATTTAATTTATTTAATCAATTAAATTTAATCCAAGGGGGTTGAATTTAGTTATTAAATAATTAAATTAATTAATTAAACGTGATGCAAAAGAATGAAAGGAAATAAAATAATTAAAATTAATTTTGGAAATTAATTTCAGCATGTGGGAATTAAATTAGAAATTGTAATTAAATGTTTATTTGGGAAATGAGTTTCAACTTTGAAAATTAATTTATTATTTGAAATTGCATTCTAAATTGAAAGTGGGTTTTCGAAAATTGAAATTGAAATTAATATCTAATTTGCATGTAATGTGAATTAGAGTTGTAAAAATTGAAATTGGAATTGAAATTCAAATTAATATCTAATTTGCATGTAATGTGAATTAGGGTTGTATTAGGTATTTTTGATTTATAAAGAATACATATTTTAATTTTTAAGGGAGAATTTTTTTTTAGAAAAATTCATTTTTACAGCAGAGAAGAAATTTTGGAAAAATTTGCACAAAGGAAGGGTTTGAAGAAAGTTTGATTGTAGAATAGATTGGAGGAAAGATTGTTTGCATTTGATGGGTTTTGGATTGGATTCATTGGATGATTGAAGAAAATTTAGGAAATCTTTGGAGGAAGCTTGCAGTAGAAATTCATCTCTTCTTGTAGCTTCTTGTACTAGGTTTTCCTCTTTGTGTTTTATTGTTCTTGATTGTTTTTTTAAAATAGTAGTGATTAAAGATTTGTTTGTTAAATCTGTTTTAGAAAATAAATTTGTTGTTAAAAGAAAAGAATCAAATAAATTTGCACCTTTTGCTTTGTGAAAATTCTTGAGTGAAAATTGTGAAAACTTTAGTTGAATTTAATTTGTTTGAGGAAATCAATTATTTTGTTTTGGATTCAAACATAGAGATTGAGCAATGTTTTTAAGAATTTTTTTAGAAAATGAAACCCTCTGTTTATTATTAAAAAATCGGATTTTAAAATCCGCAGGTAGTTATATTTTTCAAGGTAAAAAGGTCTGGTTGCATCGCATATAACTGCACTTTCACAAACTAGGTTGTCAAGAAATTTAAAGGGTTTCTGCACCTTGAATTTTTCTTATCCCTGTAAAAAAATCGCAAATACCCATATCGTAGTTTTTAAGTTATGTTTGAAACACAAGACTGCTGTTAAGTTATTTTCCCATAGCTACTTTGATAATAAAATAATAATAAATTGATATTTATAAATATTAATATTTTATGTATTGTTATTATAATATTGAAGTATTATATTTATTTATATTATTTTAAATAAAATTTGTATATTAGATTAGTGGAAATAAAATTATAAACGTATGGGTAAATTATTGTTTATTTTAAAATGGCATGTTAAAGTTTAATTGAAGGAGTTAAATATTTGATTTAAAGAATGCATAATTTAAAATTTAATTGTGGAATTTAAATTCATGTGTAAAAGGTTCAATCATTAATTTGATTTAATTGGAAAAATATATATATGATATTGAGTTATAGTCCAAATATTGATCTTATTTTAAAACAATAAGTTAGGGAAGAGACCAAATGTTAATTTGATTAATTTTATAATGATTTAATTTGCAAGGGCAATTGGTTATTTAATTTAAAGCGAAATGTTTTGAGTTATAGTTGAAAATACTTATTTTGTTAAGAGCAATTAGAAAATTATATATTAGTGTAATTTCTTCCCAAAATTTAATATGTTTTATTTGTTGAAATTTAATATGTTTTATTAAATAATGTATTATTTAATAAAACATATTAATATATATACATATGATGTATATTTACATGTTGTTTTCAATCAGGAGTATAATTAGTTTTATTTAAGTGCATGTATTTGAGTTGCATGGAGATTTTTAAAAAAAGATAAGGTTAAATGCATGATTAAACTGTTAGGGAAAATGATATTTTAAGATATTTTATAGTTGCATGGTCAAATAGATAAGGAAAGAGATATTTTATAAATTCCATGTTTAGATAGAAAATTGGTTGAATTATATGAGTTAGCTAGAAAACGAAAGAAATCCAATTAGATGTGTACTTGTGTTGGTTTTTGAATGCATGGTCGAATTGTTAAGAAAAAAGGGATATTTAAACATATTGAAGAATTGTAGAAGTATTTATATTTGAATGTTTGTTTAATTAATGAGATTTAAATGAATGCATGGTTAAATAGAAAAGCTAAGAGTTCTTTTTATACATTGATAAAATGACATGTTTTAAATAAAGAATTGAAAAGATATAGGTTTTGAATAGAAATAAAATATAGTAATAACAATAGTTTATGTTGTGTTGGAAGTAAATCTAGGAAATGAATATATTTGAAAAGACAAATATTTATTATGTTTTATTTATTTTCATAGAGCAATTTAATCATTGTGAATGGAATATTAAAGAATATATGTAATTAAATTTATTAATATATATATTTGGTGTCTATATAATATGGAGCATATATATATATATTAAGTGTAAATTTATTATCGTATTTTATTTTAATAAGATGCATGCAATATATTATTGAATAGAGATTTAAAATGAATTGATTAGTGTATATGGGTAAATGGGTAGAGAAATGATATTTTATTATGTTAAAGTGATTGCATGTTTTAAATAGGAAATTAAATGAAACATAAAATTTGGTTAGGAAATGGAAAGAGTTTACTTGCATGATTTTGTGTCAATTTAAAAGTAAATTAAGAAGTTGTTTATATTGATGAGGCAAGTAGTTATCCTAATTTGCTTTCTTTCCATTAGAGCAATTAATTCACTGTGAATGAAACATGAAAGAGATATGGATTTAGTATATCCAAAAGTAGTAACTTCCTCATAATTATCTTGAATGATTTAATTTTTTGTATTCAATAAAGAGAAGTAAGTTTAAATGTTTTAGATTCCCAATAATGAAAGAGGAAATAGGGGTTATGATTATTTCAAATGATCTAGTTATCATGTCTTTGACTTTGTCAACACTACCTATTGAATGAGTATGGATTTAGGAAATCCAAATATTATATTTGATTTATGACTTGAATGCTTTTGTTGCTATGTCGTCAAGTTGTAGTGTGGGTTTGGGATTTAGTGTTAGTCCTAAATTATAAGACTTCCAGAAGAACTTAGTAAATGAGGGTTGTCGAATCTTTATGTCAACTAGTTGTTCTTCCCTTGTGTAGTGCATGGTGTATTTTCAGTTATTACCCGATTTTCTTGAACGGAGATGTTTGCACCTCCTTGGTTTAGGAGCGGATTATGGGATTTGTGTCTCCTTGTATGGAGTGACCTTGTTATGTGGTTTCATCTTGTTGCCTCTTATGAAAGAAGTGGACTATGTGTTGTTGCCTCCAAGATGTTTGGAGTGTGTTCTATTATTTGTATCTTCCTAGAGTTGGAGTGGTTATGTTTTCTAATTTGTGTGCACTTGAAATTCCCTTGGTGATTGGTATTTGCATATGTGTATTGTTATCTGAACATAATTGGTCGATTTTATGTCTGGAAGTAAAGTGACCTATGTCAGTGATATTAGTGTTGTACTTGAGTTGTACTCGTTTGGTTCATTTGTTTGGTTATGTCAGTATGAGTCTACCTTTGGTTAATGATTGTAGATCCTTGTCCATGTTATGTGGTTACTATCTCCTAGCATGGGGGGTGGGCCTTCGGGTTCCACATGGTTGGGTGGAACATGCACCAAAACTGTTGGGTCCCCCTTGATCTTCAATTCATGGAGGTGAGACATCCAGATGGATAGCTCGCGGTTCTTATTATATTTTCTTGCATTGTAATATTTCTATTTGTATAAGTTATTTTATCCCTCTTATGAGGTGAGATTATGTAATTGTTATACTTTTGTACTATTGTCTCATTCTGGGAATGAGTGATGTAACTATTAGATTAAGTTAATGTTTATGAGATTGTATCTTGGATGTTCATCTTGTTATGTTATGTGGTATTCTTATGATGTATGCTGTTTATTTCATAAAGTATTTATTGCTATGGTTTATGTAAGATGTATGTGTGGGTTTAAGTAATCCTAACCTTGTAGCTTTAGAGGTTGTTGTTAATTAGTAAGTGAATGTGTATGTTATTACACTTTATAAAAAAAAAAATTGGTTCACTTAAGTCGTTAATTACAACTTCCTTTAGGATTACTTGGCGGGGCATTACATAGATCTTTTCATTTGCCTATAAATATCTCACATTTTCTTATGAATACAAGTGGTCCAAAAATACTACTAAATATATCTCTAGATTTACATCTTAACTCTTTAATCAACTACATACAATTACTAATTATTATTACGTTATTTTTAAATACTATTTCTTTTAAACCATATAGATTTAGCTTTTTGTGAGGTTATGTAAATAGGAAATGCCTAGTGTTGGAACAAATTGGGGATGTAATAACCACCCCTATATTTTTTTTGGAGATAATTATCGAGATAAGTTGCACCATAACATTACAAAACCAAACTAAAATTATTGTCACGATACTGCTATGGTTATCGAATGAGACACATGATAAATTAACATTGCTATATGGCATATCAATAGTGTCACATTGTACATGGAGTAAAGGTGATCGTATTAATCATTAAGGAATCAATACATATAACAAACAAGCATGAAATCGGTGTAACTACCTCAATCTGGTAAACTAGAATGTTATTGTTTGTATAAGGACAGTTACAAAGTCCTTGTAGCTCTATCTTCATCATACTCCATAAAAAATAACAATTGGTTACTTCCCTCCCTCATGGCATGCTACTAAACTATCCAATACACCTCTCAACATCAAAGGAAGACTCCTAACAAGGCTACTAATAACTATAACACACTACTTGGAATAGTTGAAGAGACATACACTAGAGCTCTGAGGTAGAGTGAGAAACTATGCAAGACTATTGATCACCATTTATACTCTAAGGCATACAAGTAACATCAATTCTCATCCCCTGTCAAGCTTACGATCACCTTCAGGCTAAAGCAATGATTAAATATGCACCCAACTTCACTACACACCATCAACAAGGCATGATACAAGTAGCTACAGGTCTAATATGGCAATCAATACTATTGCAAGTCAGCTGTATGACGTCTGTAGGTTGCAACATCATGAAACTTCATTGAAACATCACCTCATTTCAACTCCATACACCCTCCTAAAACACTGGTCTGAATTCTTCATACCCAATACTATTAAATACACTCAACTGATGGGAAATAACAAGAAAAAAGTGGTTTGGTTTGATTTTAGATAGAGCATAGTCAATGCATTTAGTGCCAGGAACACATGGGTGACTTTAAGATTAATTTATCTAAAAAAATTGAGCACTCCAAAGTGCCTTCTATCACTTGGAAATACCTTAGTCAATTTGGGCGCCTCCGTAAATAGGGTTTGCAGTCACCAATATGCCCTGGAAACTGAATGACACCTCCAAAATGCCTCCATGTAGTTGTACGACCTAGCTAAGGAGGGATGGCTTGCTTTAAAAATTCCATTCATTCCAATACCACCTGCAATGGGGTCGCCCCAAGCTAGTAAATTCTTTGGTAGAATACCCAAAATCACTTTGTCCACCGTCTGTTCTATATGAACAAAAATGAGGGTACAACCTGTGGTAGAAGTAGAGAAACTAGACTTGGAATAATCTCAAGGCTATCACAAACACTCCAAAGTTTCATCAATAACCTAATTCCGAACACACCAAAAATTAACACTTCAAAATACCTTGAATATCTTCATTATTGAAACTCAAATCTACAAACTCCATGAAAGCAATGGTGATTCTTGAGATAGAATCACTCCAACTAGCTAGGGTGGATATTTCACCACCGAAACCAACAACCAAGAAGAGGGTTTTCGTTCTCAACCAACAAAGGAAGAACTCCTTTAGCTCATTCCAACATCATCTCCTTAAGTTGTCAAAACATGCATGTCCAAATGAGAGCTCAAACTCATATTTATAAAATGAGGGAAAAGTTAGGGCAACTTGCATTTGAATTTCAATAATTTTTCTCTCTCATTAATGACATGAAATTACCCCAAAAGAGGCATCCAATGTTTGCCTCCAAAAATTTCACTTTTCATTTTTTTTTAAATGACATTAAGCCCCAACTAGACATCCCACCTTATGAGGCATAACATTAACCTTAAAAAATGATAAATTACCTTTATTCTAGGTGCCGCACAAGGAAGTACACTAACCCTCTTTTAAAAATGTCATCTTAGTAGGCCAAGGGGTACACTTCATGAACCCACGCCCCCTCACTTAAGTTATGAAACAACACTATAAAACTTAAGTGGCAATAAATCAAATATAGAACTTACCATTGCCATAAATAGAAAGCACTTCACTGAGTTGTTGGATGAATTGAGCCAAGACCAGGTATTAAAAATAAGACTTACTAAAAATAGTATGTGAGTCAAACCACCAAACTGACCCAATCAAAGCCCAACTAGAACTTACTAAAAATAACCACTGCTAAAAATAGCCATTTTGTTGGTAAGGACCCCAAAAAAACCCACAAAAGCTCATGGATAACATCAGTTTTTGGTGTTTATCTAATATTTCTAATAATGGACTATTTGATGATGATTCTTGTTTTTTTATCCTTTTTGACCCTCCGGACTCATGGTGTAAATGGTACTCCATCCTGTAAATACATCTTACTTTATCAAAAACATCAATTTACTCTTCTAAACATGCTGAAACAAACCCATGTTGAAACAAACCATAAAGTTAACACCAACTACAAAACAAGAGAAGCTGAAAAGAAGAACATTACAAAGGATTTTACCCAAATCCTTAATCTAAAATCTCTAGGCTGTGCAGATTGCTATAAAGAAGCTAGTGTCAATTAATTGTAAAATATTGAATTAGTGAAAATTTGACTAATATCCGGGCTTTTAAAAACTGTCAAACTTCGTTTTACTTTTAAAGCTGATTTACTTAGTTGCCAAGTAAAGATTATAAATGTGGCTGATACTTTTAGATTACAACACACTTACTATGATGAAAATTAATTCTATCTACAAGCAACATTGGACAGGGGAGCGGAAGGCTGGAATTATGCACAATAATTCTATCTGTTGGTTGTTACGAGGCACTGCAAATACCAAAAACAAGTGCAGTGCTGAGGATTATGGGTGAGATAGAGTGGGAATGGTCAAGGGAGGAGTGTGCTGCTATCAAAATCTAAACAGCTTATTGTGGCTATTTGGTAATAGATAGTTACTTTTCATTACTATTGAGGACAACATACTAAAATTATTGTTTACATGCTTTCATATTAAATGAAATCTGTATGTTGTAATGGCAGGCAAAGCAAGCAATCGGTGGCTGAAAGCGTTGGTAAAGTGACAGGCAGTGTTTCGTGGGTATTTGGTGAGGCAATAGGTGCACATAAGAACAAATCATAAAATATGCATATCCTTTCACCTAGAGAAACACATATGAGAAACATCCTCATCATACTATCTCCTTATTCTACAAAGACACATTTCCTTCTCGAGATATTCATAGAAATTTTATTCAGTTACGAGTATACTTAGTATCTTTGCTCTTATGAATTAAAACTTAACTTTAATTAAATTATTTTATTGAATTAATTAAGTACAAAAATCAATTAAAATAAAGAGTAATTTTCTTATGAATTTTTGTAGAGTAATATAGTTTGTAAGTTAAAAAGAGAGTTTTGAATGAAAGTGTGGATCTTTTATTTGATGTACAACAATGACTAGATGTAATATGAAACTCAAAAATAGAATAAAAGAAAACACTTAGATCGATAATAGAAATAAACAAAGCATGTATAAAATAAACTAAAACATTATACCTCCTTTGTGTGGATGTGTTCTAACAATCTAGAATAGTGGTTGTATGTGATTTCTTTTTAGCTTGATAGTTACTTATTTTGATAGCATGTAGTTAGCATATGGATAATTGATTCTCAAAATGGTAGCTTAAGGATAGCTTATTATTAGATTCTCAAATGAGGAGGGAAAGCCTTTATTAAATAGAATTTCCAAATGAAATGGAGAGCTAAGATTAGAAGATGAATGAAGGGTTATATTGATTGCACAATCAAGTTATTAGCCTTTGGATAAGTGTCCCAAGGGAGGTGTTAGGTGAAATGAGGAGAGAGAAAATGTTTCATAGGGAATGGGAGAGGGAACACATGTCTCTTCTCATATGTGTGGGAGATTGGAATGTGAAGATTGGATTTGATTTTATATTGAAGGTTGGAGATTAAAAAGTCAAACTTTTGTCCACTAGTGCTAAATTTAACTTTGGAAGAAATGTTAAAGAGGAATTAGTTAGCCTAATCAATTAATTGGGAAAATATTAATTATTTGATTAGTTGGAGGAAGTGGGAATTTTATAGTTTAGTGGGGTTGTGGAATATTAAGCTAAAGAAAATGTTAAAGGAGATTTAATTAGCCTAATCAATCAGTTAATTTTTTATTAAAGTGCCATCTAGTAGCCAGTACTTGCCTTTATAGTATTCTAGATTTAATAAAAATAAATGTAAGTTTTATTAAAAATAAATGTAATTTTTATTAATGTGAATAAAATTAAACTTTAGTTTTGTTAATTATAGTATTAAATAATCATTTAAAAATGTTAGTGTTAATTTTTATTAAAATTACATAAATAATATATTAATCATTATAATGTAAATTGTAGGATAATGCATGTCTATATAATAAAAGATAATTACATGCATTTAAATATTACAATATAAATAATTATTAATCTTATCTTAATTATATTATATAAAAAATAATTATATATTAAAATTTTAAATATTAGAAAGATATTATAAATATCAAACAAAATAAAAATCAAATCAAATGATAGTATAATATAATTAGAAGAAAAAAATGATTAATTATTATATAAATATTAAATTTTGTTGTTTCTTGTTTTGTTAATTAATGGCAATCCATTGTTTTTTATATGGGCAATCTTCCCAAAAGCCTATGCACTCAACAATAGGCAAAATAATAGTTCTCTTTTCTTAAAAATAGGCAAAATAATAGTTCATTTCACTTTTCCTCAAAATCTGTCTTAACACAATTTTTTTTAGCCAATCATATTCTCAAAAACTATTTTTTCTAGTTTATAAAGTTAAATATTTTACAAGTTAACTTTACAAAATTGAATTTTATTTTTTAAGAAAAAAAATTATTGTTTTTGATTGGTTGAAAGCCAACTTACTAATAACTAATTAAGTAAGAAAAATAAAACTCATTGCAATAGTATTGCCTAATAACTAGTAAGTTAGAGAAAATGGAAGCTAAAGTTCATTGACTTAGTTGATTTAATTAATTATCCTTAGAGGAATAAAGAGGAAATAATTAGTGATTAATTAATGGACGGAGATTGGTTAACTGTGTCAATTTAGTAAGTGAATTAGAGGTGTCTATATTTTCCCCCTCTTTGAGATGACATCACAACTAGAAGAAATGGCCTCTTTTCAAAGAAGGATACAAAATAGAAGGGATGAGGTTTTGGTGGAAGATTTGCCAAGTCACTAGGAATGAAAAAGATGGTGGATGTCAAGTGAAGGAAGATGCCTCAAGCATCAAAGATTAAGGATTGGATGATTTTATGGATCAATTGATTGGATTGGTAATGTTGTTGATGTGGGAATGATATATCCCAAACAACCTGAGGATTTCATTGATTTGATTTGATTGGATAGAATTGACTGATTGATTTGATTGAATAGGATTTGATCAATTAATTTGATTATCTTGAAAGATGATTTGATTATTGGGATAGGCTTAGGTTTGGGATTGAATTGGATGATGTGATTTTCCCTCAAGAGGATAGGTGGGTTTGAAGAACACACATATGCTCTCAAAATGGATGAAAGTAATGTTATAAGAAGGGATTGGAAAATGATAAAAAATTGAGTTAAAGGATGAATAGTAAGAAGAAAATGAGTTATTCATGATGGATACAAGCTAAAGTAACAACTATGCAAAGAGAAACATATTATTTGCTATAATATTGGTGTTATGGACCATGATAAAATGGATCATGATGATGGTGTGACATGTGCAAGAAGGACTAAGACAAAAGCGCACATGTTTTGAATAACATAGTGATCCAATAGACATGTTGCCAATACACACCATACTATAGAATATTATGGTGACCACAATGGTTTGTTATAGATGGAGCACTAAAATTATAGAATAAAAAAAATGTAGACAATCAAATAAACACCCAAAAAACACATGATGTGGTAATTGGTGTAAGATTGAAGACAAGGCAGTTGATGGGAAGATGTAATGGGAGGATGGATAGTGATGGGGGGACGGAATGATGGATAAGATGTTGAGATGGGAGTAGATTTTCCCTTGGTCAATCTATGAGCCATAGATTGGTTCAATGATGATAAAAATTATTGATGATAAGAACCACATGAGGATAGTGTTGTTAACAATGAGAAAAACATAAGGATTTTGAATGATATATCCCAATAATGATGGAGTGATTGGTTTGGTACTATGCACAAATCATCTCAAGATAAGGAAAAAAATATATGAATGTGGTGGGATGGGTGTGAGATGTTGTACACAACATGCTTGGATTTAGAGGGCTTGCACATGGATGATGTGTTTTAAGGATCATTCTTTAGATGTTAAGTATGCCTAGGTAGGTTCTTGCTTTTGGGTGTTGGTTCATTATAGGATAGGCATGACTATTTAGGCAAGAATTGCTTGGATGTGTAGGGTTTACACATGGATGATTTTTTTAGATTTTGAGTATTCTTGTGTAGGTTCTTAATGTTTGGTTGTTGGGACATTTTAAGATAGGGAGATGGGATTGGGGGTTGTTTAAAGAGATTAGAAGGTTTCTTAGGATAAGGGGATAGGTTTAGAGTTGTTTGATTGAGATAGAGAGGTTGTTTAGGATAGGGAGATGGGATTGGAGGTCATTTAGGGAGGTTGGAAGTTTTTAGGGATAAGGGGATATAATTGGAGATCATTTAGTAAGATTGGAAGGTAATTTAGGATGGGTGGATGGAATTGAAGACCATTTAATAATATTGGAGTGTCAATTAGGATAGGTGGATGCATTGAAGTTTGTTTAGGGATGTTGGAAGGCTATCTACAATAGGGGATGGAATTCAAGGTCATTTAGGGGGATGGGTTAGGGTTTTGTTTAGGATGGGGTGAATGTAATTTAATCTTGGAGGATTAGTTTGAAGTTCATTTAGGGAGTTTGGAGGGTCATTTAGGATAAGTAAATGAAATCAGATGTAGTTTAGGTATGTTGGAAGGCCATCTAGGATAGGGAGACGGGCTCAAATTTTATTTAATGATTAAGGTTAGGTTTAGTGGTCATTTAGTATATATAGATAGGATTAGGGATGGGTTTAGGAATTGTTTAGGGTGGGTGTTAAAGATTAGATATTTTTTTAAGGACTAGGGATGGGTTTAGATATCATTTAGGATAGGTGGATACAATTGGGTTTTTTCTAAGGATAATCTAGGATAGGTAGATAGTGTTGGTGGTTTCTTTAAGGATTAGGGTTAATTTTGAGGGTTGTTTATGGTAGATGGAAGGATATTTGGGATCGAGATTCATTTAAGTCTAATTTAGGGAGATTGGGAGGTTGATTAGGATGGGTGGATAGGCTTTGAGATTTATTTAGGGACTAATGATGGGTTAAGGGAATTTTTAGGATAAATAGATAGGATTTAGGATTAAGGATGGATTAAGGAACTATTTAGGATAAGTGGATAGGATTATGGATTCATTTAGGGATTAGAGATTTGTATAGGGATAATTTAAGATGTGTGGAGTGTTAGGAAAAGGTGTGTTGTACTCCTTGCATAATGTTATAATGTAATATTTATTCATTTATTATGTGGTGCACCTAGGGAATCTAGGGGTACATGCATCACATGGGTCTAGCATTCTTAGGGACACTTTATGTGGTGTATGTAACATTAGGACATAAGTTGTAAAAATGTATTTATTTAATATTGGAGAAAGTAATTTAAATAAAGTACCCAATATTAAACGTGGGGTTAATGGTTTTGTAAGATCATAGTATTAGTCACATAGTTTTATGCAATACCACTTGGGGGTTTTGTGGGATCTTGTTTCTATAAAAGAAACCACATGGGTAGTTGTTTAAGGTTGGGTAGTTGGCTATTTTAGCTAAAGGGTTGAGGTTAGCTCTTGTTAGCATTTTTGAGGGTTGAACTATGGCATATAATGTGTGGTTACATGCTTGTTCACATGGAGTGCTTGTAGAGGGCTTGATTTTTCAAAGTTGTTCATGGAGAGATTTGGAGATGTATTGTAATGTTGATTGTTGAATAGTACATGAGTGATGGATGTTTTTGGAGGGTGGGTTTTTCCCTCTTGAGGGTTTTCCTAAGGTATATCTTGTGTCATTTCTAAAGGTATGTTGTCTATTCTTTTGCATATGGATTCTAAATACTTGTTTGCATAAATTTCTCTATTTGGGTTATGTGGAAATTATCTTGGGTGGATGCATATTTCCTTTCATTTGGTATTAGAGCCATGGTTTTAGTTGTATAACCCTTGTTGGAGTAGATTTAGTGCATAGTTGAATCTATGGCTTGCATGTAAAGAATGAAGACTTTGCAAGAAATGAGGGTTTTGTGATATGCAATTACTTGACCATATGATATGTTGAACAAATACAATATTCATGTTACTCAAATTACTATAGAGTATTTAAAAGAAACCTTGCACAAATTTTATAGAATGTGTGCAATCATCTCTAATATAAGAGAAATACCCCCTCAAGGTTTTTCTATCTTCTTATATGTTGTAAATTGCATGAATGCATGCTATATACATAAATATAGTAACATGGGTGAAGTTATAATAATATGGTTGAACTTCTTTATGTAGTTGTATAGTATAATTCTCTACAAAGCCTACAATTAAAGCAATGGTATAAATATGGCACATGTCCTTGTATAACTTTAATTGCAAGTCCAACCATTTAATTATATGTGTATGCCTTATATACTTATGCTCTTTCAAAAATTAGACATAATTGATATAGGTTTAATTTTAAGGGAGGATGTCACATGCCCATAAGAATCAATATCTAAGACCCCTTGACTATTGGAGTGAAAATACATTGTGAGGTGGTGTGGAATAAGTGTTTATAACTTCTTTAAGAAATTTAACTGAAGCTAAAAAGAACCATACATATGTTCTCATTTATCAATGATAGAATCATTCATGTATTCGAATGCAATCATATAAACTGAAATGAGTAGTGTAACATTGCATTTTAAATCAGTAAAGCACTGAAAAAAATGAATCAAAGAAACACAAATAGACACAAGATATGCCGAGTGGAAAACCACTCCTGAACTTGCTGCCTTTTTCAGGCTTTCATTTCAATAATTTTTTTGACAATGCCTCAATGGCATATTTTTGAGCACCGACTCAAGGAGCACCAAACCCTCTGTTTAAAGACACCAATCTCAAGGAGAACCAACCCCTTTTCTATTTTTCAATAGAACATACAATGATACAAAGGATCTCTCTGTTTCTCTTATTTCTGTCAAGTGCCTCTTGACAGACAATGCATAGAATTCTCAAGAGTCAAGAATGACTCTTCAAAGTTCCATTCATTATCAAATCTTGATACAACTTAAGGAAAATAATCTAGTTACAGTGTCAATACAACTTCTCATCAAACTTCATTACATTGATATGACCTTTCTTTCTTTTTCTCACTCTTTCTTTTTCAATCTTTCATGATACAAAATACAAAATAGACAACACACTATGTTTTCCAAATTTTCAGCATAAAAATATAATTACCCTAACTCCCTTGCATGAAAAGAACTGCCCTCTTTGTTTTTAGGTTTTTCTGTAATGATCAAACCCTAATCTCTCCGTTTTTAACCATTTTTAGTTCACATCATTACATTCCAAGAAGTATATCAACTGTTTCTCGTTTTTCCACTTTTGAGGATTGTACAAAGATAGTTTTTAGCTTACAATTACTACTATTAATCAATAGTTTCAGAATATACCGTGTCCCTCACATATAGATTGTTTCTTTCTGACAAGAATAGAACAACAGTTCCAAAAATAGAGGTGTAACTGGACTTTTCTTCACAAGCGGCCTGCACATGCAGTCACTACCCAAAATAGTAAGAACACATCTTTTAAAAATAAGAATAATATCTATTTTACCCTGTCAGTAACAACAATGCAACTGAAAACAAGTAGTAATGCATATAATAGCAGTTACCAACGAAACTAGGTAAGAAATTGAAGAATTTTGAAGCATTCAAGCTAACCCACAAACTCAAAAACTCATTTCACCAAAAAGATAAGATAACCTTCAGAAAATGCAACCAATAACCGTTATAAATGAACCCAGGTGATAAACTAAAGAGATTCGAGGATATTATGATTTGCCCACAACCAGAATTCATAGACCCTTTTAAAACTATTATGATGATCTTTAAAACAATTGCAGTCACGTTTCTAAAATAAACAATTCAGACTTTTCTCTTTTAAAGGAATAGACATTTTTCATTTTTCATAAGAGAGAAAAAAATTAGCTCGAAATAACCTTGATTGTAAAGTAACGGATCTGCAAACCAGTCTAAGATGAATACCTGACAATAGTGATGAAGATGTTGTCAAGAAATAGATTACCAGATCTGTATATAGATGAAACAACCAAGACATCTTCCAAACTCATGCCTTCACCCAGCTGCAGGAAACTGACACACAAAATGACCATTGTAATGGTCTTTTTACAAATCCCATTCGCTGTCCAAGAACAATCAACTAGCAATATGCACTGTGAAACGGCCAAGGGAATGATTCCATGGAGGTGGCCAGAGAAGGGTTCGAGACCCTCAAACAATGAAGCATAACGATTTGCCCTACTTTCCACACAAATTCCTTTACAAAAAATGAGATGCAGTTTGAAGTCCGAAAGGACTGACTCAATAAGTTTAAAGGCTCATAATGATGTTTGAAATCCGTGGCCAAAGCAATTCAAAGACATGCCGACAAAGTCATTACCTGAATCAAAGACTAGGCATGTGTAAAGTTGACGAAATAATGCCTAGCATTATTTCATGCAAAGTGTCGAGTTCTTAAAACATAATGTCCCCAAGTAATCACAAGCATAGTCACTTCAAATGTGACTTGTACAAACTAATCAAAGACAAATACATGTTGTCGGCCTTGAGGCTTGATTAGTTATTTATCATTTTGACCTGATTTAAATGCAAAATGGAGATTAATTTGAATGCCTTTACCCAAGGTCGATTTCCAAAATCACAATACCATATGCAAAAGAATGAACTAAGTGATTCTCTTTTTCAAAGCACAAATGCAATATAATATCCAATGCCTTAAGAAGTATAATAAAGGCTGGATATTATGCAAAATTCAGAATGCCATTCTTCCATGCCAAATACCATAAACCAAATGCAAAGGAATGAGTAGTGTGCTTCTCAAAGCCAATTACCATGCATGAGGTGAGTCAAGAAAGAAGATAGTGTATCTCAAAGCCCATAAGCACAGTAATGATCAATGCCCTATAATATGCCAAAATCTGAATACCGAGAGCTCAAGATATTAACAAATATTCCTTGTACTAATGCCACTGACTGAGAATAGAGAAATATACCTTTGACGAATATCAAGATGCTTGTAACTGATCAAGCCATAATTAATCAACCTACAGAAGATTGATCATGCCAATCACTCATAATCAAGTGAAATACTAAAACACAAATTTATCAAAACAAAAACATGTCACTTGAAAAATGGAACATAGAACCTGTAACCAGAAAGCCTCAACTGAGATTTGCACATGGAGCCAAGATATCAGAGCCACCAAATATAATATAATCAATGAAGTAAATGTGCCAATTAGAAAAGCACATCAACTGAGAAAGTAACCACCAAGATGCCAGAGGTAATAAAAATTGTCATCAAGGACAAAATAGCACAAGAGGGATTCAACACTAACTCCATTGTAATCTGGACTAAGGGTGGGATGTTGTAATCATGATTTTAATGATTTAGTATGTGTGAGTGAATATGTAAACCATTAAGAAGTATTATTGATGAATTTATATATTTGTTTATATTATATGTTAAATTAAATGTGTTTGATTATATTTCCAATGAACTTGGACTAACCCCTATTTTGTGAATTGTGTGAGGAATCTTGTCTAATATGTGAGTGCAGGTGAAGTGGATATTGTGGTTTCATAGAGAGAGAAGTATCCTAATGCTAGGGTAAGTGCAAAAAGATGGGTCCCAAAAAAGGGGCTTAAGTGGCCACCTTTTATTTGAAATCAAGAAATACTGACCTTGGACGTGAAATTGAGGATAGTTACACTCAAAATTTTGAGATGGAACAAAAACAAGGATCAAGGTGCTCCGAGTCTACTTTCTAAACTACTAATTTATTTTGAGAATGGTTGAGATTAAGGGGTTTAAAAGAGGGATGTACATAAATTGGTGTTGTTTTTGTCAGAAAAACATAACATAACAACTCTTATACATCCCTAGCATGGTGAACTTTTTTTTTAGTATTTTTAAAATCACTCCGGTGAGAAATTAGCTAACAGTATGTAGTTGATGCATGATTTTTTTGATAATTTTTTAATGAATATTTGATTTTTTACTAATTTTCTAAGTGGAAACTTCTTGAAAAATAGAATTTTGGCCGTGCTACCCCTACAATTTTTGGAAACTAATTGATTTTTTTTAATTTTTTTTTTGTAGAATGTGTTATCCTCAAATTCAACGCACTTAATTCGTGGGATAACCCCTACAAAACTTGTCTATTTCGTAGCCCACGTACTCTAAGCATGCAACACAAGGCAAGTTGCATTTGTCCTTGTGCATGGTTCCCCATCCTCAAAAAGTTATTTTGAGCATTAACCTCTGTTAGTTTGTCAAAATTTGCATTTTAAACCAAGTTGTGAAAATTCAATTTTGGGAGTTAGAAAATTTTCTGCACATGTAGGAGCTCTGTTTTTCACTGCTCTTACATATTTCATGCAGAAGCTCTATTTTTCTCCACTCTTACATATTACATGTAGGAGCGCTGATTTTTAGCACTCTTGCATATTTCATGCCTTAGTCATTTTCTGGCACATGTAGGAGCAGGGTTTTTTAGCGCTTCTACATCTCAAATCTCAAGTCACATGTAGGAGCGTTGATTTTTAGTGCTCTTGCATATTTCATGCCTTAGTCATTTTCTGGCACATGTAGGAGCGGGGTTTTTTAGCGCTTCTACATCTCAAATCTCAAGTCACATGTAGGAGTGTTGATTTTTAGCGCTCTTGCATATTTCATGCCTTAGTCATTTTTTGGCACAAGTAGGAGCGGGGTTTTTTAGCGCTCTTACATCTCAAACCACATGTCACATGTAGAAGTGTTGATTTTTAGTGCTCTTACATATTTCATGCCTTAGTCATTTTTTGGCACACGTAGGAGCGGGGTTTTTTAGTGATCTTACATCTCAAACCACATGTCACATGTAGAAGCATTGATTTTAGCGCTCTTACATATTTCATGCCTTAGTCATTTTCTGGCACATGTAGGAGTGGGATTTTTTAGATCTCTTACATCTCAAACCACATGTGACATGTAAAAGTGTTGTTTTTTATTGCTTTGACATGTGATATGTTGAAGCATTATTTTTTAACTCTTTTACACAAAATACAATTTCCTTCCAAAACATGTCAGGGCACTATTTTTTAGCACTTGTGCATAATATGTAGATATTCCAAGATGTAAGAGCGGGGATGTTTAGTGTTGGTACATGAAGATGAACTTCCTCCCAAATGTTGAAGCGTTGATTTTTAGAGCTTGAACATGAGTTTTTTCCAAGTCTTCAAAGCATGTTGGAGCGGTGATTTTCAGTGCTATTACATAAAAGACAGAACTTTCAAGATGTTGGAGTGTTGATTTTCAATGCCCTTGCACAAAAAACTATTTTTCATTGAACATTCAAAAATTATACAAAAATGCATTTTGAGCTCCATTCTTTGCCATCATCACATTCAAGCTTCCCAAATCCATGAAATTGCTCAAATTTACATCCAATATGTAGTGTCTTGAAAATTTGAGTAATTACATTTGAAGTACAATACCCCATGCTAAAACCTCAATTTTTCCTACCTTTTCATCAGAATTATTAAGCCTACTCTTGTATACATTTTAATCTCTTGTGCCCAGATTCTGAAGTAGTTTTGATCAAGTTCCTACCTATCACTAGGAAAGAAGGCTCTGAAGTACAATTAGAAAGTTCTTCCCATTTTTCAGTTTTTTAAAGAAGTTTTCATCAATGGTTCAAGAAGAATTTGAATACGAAGCTTTTTCAAAGGCTTTAATGAACACCATATGTGATGTATGGCTTTCTCTTGATAATATTAAGACACATCTTGATGGATGCAAGAAGATTCACTCATCTTCTAAAAGATCAATTACTAGAGTTCACACTATAGTGGATTATACTATTGGTTCAGATGAGACATTCATCCTGGAGACAAAGAAGAGATACGAAGACTTCCACGTCCAATGCAAGGAATCATGAAGACTTCTTTTCTTCTCCAGTATTAGATAGTTTTTTCTTTCATTTACACATTTTATAAATAGTTGTTGACATCTTATATGTCCTTTTGTGAAATGTAATTACATGTAAAATCAAAGATGTTTTCCTAAAAAGAAGGATGACATTTTTGAAGAGTCAACTAATTAGTTAGGTCAAATTTTCCTAGTTTTGCTCCTATATTTTCTCTTCTAATTTTCCTAATTTTTCTCTCCTCTCCCATCTATAAATAAGAGAGGATCCTATTTTAATCTATCATCTTTAATCTTTTGCAACGAAGTGCTACCCCTTTTGAGAAGCAAATACATGAAACTTTGTGTTCATCTTTGTGTATCTATTTTGATCAATAAAGAAGAAAGTTGCATACCAGACTTTATGTTGGATCAATTTTCTTTTTGATTTGATTAATATTGGCAGTGGTTAGTGTGTGAGATCTAAGGGCTTTGAATAAATCTGTGTAAAATTTGTGTTGCACTCTTTATTCAGATTTGTGTTTATGTTTGGATAACTATTGGTGGATTATCTACAAGACTTTGTGCTTCTAATTGTTCATGTTTTTCATGAAATTGTTGTATCTAAGAAGAATTTGTGCTTCTTATACAACAATCGTTACATCTCTCAAGGATCCATCGGTGAAAATCTACGAAATGAATTTGTGCCTTCGTGATATTTTCTTTCTTATTTTAATTTTTATTATTATCATGCTGGTGTCTCTAAGCTTTGCTTTGACAAGATAGAGATATTGGAATTACTGCTTTGTTTCTAGTTTAAAGTTTTAACGAATTAGAACTATCAATCGTGAAGCATTGTAAAACATATTCTCTAAAAAAAAGAGAAGTATGAATGTGACACACCCCCATCTCATAATTGTAGTGTACATGTTTGTTAATATTTAATTAGTTTTACTTAGCTTTTGTAAGTAGTAAGAAGAGAACCTCCCCTTTCTAAGAGAAGATATTACATCTCTTACAGATGTGGTTGAAATCAAGGTTGTGTAATATATTGAAAAGAGGATTACATAATTTTTACCCAACAGAATAGAGTCTAGTTTCTAAAAATGTAATTTATTTGAAATTTCAATGAGTGGTTAATTTATAACGAAAAAAACACCAAACACTGCTTTTTTCCAAAAAAGAGACACACAAACAAAATAAATTATAGATGAAAAGCTTAACATTGTCAGAAAGTGAAAAAAATTACATCGCTGGATAGCTAAGAGAGAACCTAACATTACCCAGGTGTTCGATTTATTCAACATTGAACCACGTGCAATCCTGATGGTGAGCACAAGCCTGATTATGTGAAATATTGTAGAATTTTCAAAAACACATCTCTGTTCATTGGGAATGCCCTCCAAGCCTTTGGGTTGGTATTCCAAGGAAAATACCAAGCCCAAGGCTTAGGGATTCCCAAAGCAAGATATATCGCATGTACATTATAACGTGCTCGCGTTATATCTTAGTTTTTACATGGTTTTTGCATTTGTGAGGGACATGTCTAGCAAGACATAACACAAGTGCATTATACCGCACTCGCGTTATGTCTTGCTTTTTGTTAAATTCTACTCTATTGAATGTATGTTTATATATTTGTATGTTTGTATGTTTGTATGTACATGTATGCTTGTATTTCATGTATGTATGTATGTATCAATGCATTTATATTGTATGCATGCCTATATGTATGTAAGATTGTATCTACACATGTATATGTATGCTTGTATGTATATAGGTTGTATGTACATATGTATTATGCTTGTATGTATGTAAGTAAGTATGTATGTATTTATGTATGTCTTTAGAGGGAGGGAGAATTTTAAGAGAGAGAGAGAGAGAGAGAGAGAGAGAGAGAGAGAGAGAGAGAGAGTTGTCTAGGTAGGGTGGGATGGAGAGGGAGAGAAGCCCAAGGCTTTAGGATTCCCAAAGCAAGATATAACACATGTGCGTTATAACGTGCTCACGTTATATCCTAGTTTTTACATGGTTTTTGCATTTGTGAGGGACATGTCTAGCAAGACATAACGCGAGTGCATTATACCGCGCTTGCTTTATGTCTTGCTTTATGTTAAATGCTACTCTATTGAATGTATGTTTATATATTTGTATGTTTGTATGTACATGTATGCTTGTATGTATGTATGTATGTATGTATGTATCAATGCATTTATATTGTATGTATGCCTATATGTATGTAAGATTGTATCTACACATGTACATGTATGCTTGTATGCATGTAGGATTGTATGTACATATGTATTATCCTTGTATGTATGTATGTAAGTATGTATGTATGTATTTATGTATGTCTTTAGAGGGAGGGAGAATTTTAAGAGAGAGAGAGAGAGAGAGAGAGAGAGAGAGAGAGAGAGAGAGAGAGAGAGAGTTGTCTAGGTAGGGTGGGATGGAGAGGGAGATAAGCCCAAGGCTTGAGGATTCCCAAAGCAAGATATAACACATGTGCATTATAACGTGCTCACGTTATATCTTAGTTTTTACATAGTTTTTGCATTTATGAGGGACATGTCTAGCAAGACATAACGCGAGCGCGTTATACCGCGCTTGCATTATGTCTTTCTTTATGTTAAATGCTACTCTATTGAATGTATGTTTATATATTTGTATGTTTGTATGTACATGTATGCTTGTATGTCATGTATGTATGTATGTATGTATGTATCAATGCATTTATATTGAATGTATGCCTATATGTATGTAAGATTGTATCTACACATGTACATGTATGCTTGTATGTATGTAGGATTGTATGTACATATGTATTATTCTTATATGTATGTATGTATGTATTTATGTATGTATTTAGAGGGAGGGAGAACTTTAAGAGAGAGAGAGTTGTCTAGGTAGGGTGGGATAGAGAGGGAGAGAGAGAGAGGTAGTGAGAGAGAGTCTAGAGAGAGAGAGGGGGTGGAAGTGATAGTTTAAGAGAGAGGGAATTAGCTAGGTAGGGTGGGAGAGAGAGAGAGAGAGAGAGAGAGAGAGAGAGAGAGAGAGAGAGAGAGAGAGAGAGTTATGTAGGTAGGGTTCCAAAGGGAGAGACTTGAGAGTGTGAGGGCGGGTGAGAGGGAGAGACTTGAGAGATAGGTAGTGAGAGGGAATGAGAGAGAGAGGGAGTGTGAGAGACCTGAGAGAGGGAGAGGGTGTGGGAGGGAGTGACCTAAGAGAGGGAGAGATAGAGGGGGGTGGAGTGAGAGATTCTTAACTAGGTAGGGTGGGAGGGATAGAGAGAGAGAGAGTTACCTATGTAGGTTTCCAGAGGGAGAGACTTGAGAGAGAGAGTGGGTGGGTGGGAGAGACCTAAGAGAGAGGGAGAGAGAGGGAGTGGGATAGAGTGGGAGGGAGATAGAGAGAGATAGATAGAGGGAGAGAGAGACGGTGGTAAGGATTGATTGAGCGAGCGGTATGTAGAAAGAGGGAGAGGGTAGATAAAGATAATTAGAGAATTGGGAATAGGTAGGAGAATAGGTGAGATGTATAAGATAGAGAGAAAGGATAGGAGCTTGAGAGGTGGGGTTGAGGGATTAGGTGGGACCTATAGGGTTGAGGTTGAGGAGGTTGAAATTAGAAAGTATTAGGTTAGAGGTATAGAGTAGAAAGGTTCCCCAAAAGGTTTAGGAGTTGAGGAGTTTAAGGTTGAGAGTAGAGAGCTTTACACAGGAGTACAGACTTGAGGAATTATATAGTTTAAGAGTTAGGTTGAGGTCAATTTAAAAGGAGTAGAAATTATAGGGATTTGAGGTTGAGGTTTAATATTTATATAGTAGAGAATTACCAAGAGTTTAAGTTTAGGAGTTTAAGAGTTGAGGTTGAGGTTGAAAGTTGTGAGGTATAGAGGTTGAGGAGTCCAATATATATAGTAGAGAGTATAGGAGTTGAGGATTATAGTTTTAAGAAGTTGAGGTTGAGGTTGAGGTTCTGGTGAGGATTAAGAGTTGAAGGTTTAGGGATTAAGGTAGAGAGTTTTCTTGGATCTAAGGGTTGAGGGTTGAGGTTTTAGGTTTTAGGGTTAAGTATTTAAGGGTTTAAGGGTTGAGAGTTTAGGGTTGAGGGATTAGGGTAGAAAAGGGAGGGATGGATGGATAGAGAGATGCAGGGAGAAGTGAGATAAAGAGGAGAGAAGAGGATGGAGAGACATAGATATATGAGGGTTGAGGATCCAATGTATAGGGTAGAGGGTTGGGAATTGAGGGTATAGGGTTGATGACCTATATGGTTGAGGGATTAGGGTATTGAGTTGAGGGTATAGGGTTGAGGGTACATATGGTTGAAGGATTAAGGTTGAGAGTCCAATGTATAGGGTAGAGGGTATCGGGGTTGAGGGTTTAGGGTTGAGAGTAGATGATTTATGGTATAGGGTTGGGGGATTAGGGTTGAGGGATTAGGGTTTAAGGGTTGCGGGTTGAAGGTTGCGGGTTGAGGGTTGAGGGATTAAGGGTCAAGAGGGTTGAGGGATTAGGGTAGAGAGAGTTTACTAAGTGGATTTAAGGGTTGAGGGATTAGGGTTGAGGGTAGAGGGTAGAGGGTAGAGGGTAGAGGGTAGAGGGTAGAGGGTAGAGGATTGAGGGTAGATGGTTTAAGGGTTTAGGGTTTAGGGTTTAGGGTTGAGTGTTTAAGGGTTGAGGGTATACAGTTGAGGGGTTAGGGTAGAGAGGGATGGGTGGATGGAGGGAGAGATGGAGGGATAAGTGAGGTAAAGAGAAGGAAAGAAGAGGAGGGAGGGACAAAGATATATGATGGTTGAGAATCCAATGTATAGGGTAGAGGGTTGAGAATTGAGGGTATAGGGTTAATGACCTATAAGGTTGATGGTTTAGGGTATTGGGTTTAGGGTATAGGTTTTATGGATTAGAGTTGATGGTACGTATGGTTGAAGGATGAGGGTTGAGGGTCCAATGTATAGGGTAGAGAGTATCAAGGTTGAGGGTTTAGGGTTTGAAGGTTGAGGATTGAGAGATTAAGGGTTGAGGGTTGAGAATTGAGGGTTGAGGGTTTAATGTAGAGGGTAGAGGGTAGAGGGTAGAGGGTAGAGGGTAGAGGGTAGAGGGTAGAGGGTAGAGGGTAGAGGGTTGAGGGATTAAGATTGATGGTAGAAGATTGAGGGTATAGGGTTTGGGGATTAGGGTTGAGGGTCTTATATATAGGGTAGAGGGTGAGGGGTCAAAGGATTAGGGTTTAAGGGTGAGGGTTGAGGGTTGAGGGATTAAGGGTCAAGGGGGTTGAGGGATTAGGGTAGAGATTTTACTAAGTGGGTTTAATGGTTGAGGGATTAGGGTTGAGGGTAGAGGGTATTGGTTGCAGGTAGAGGGTTTAAGGGCTTAGGATTTAAGGGTTCAAGGTAGAGGATCAAGGGTATAGGGTTAGGGGATTAGGGTTGAGGGTCCAATGTATAGGGTAGAGGGTATAGGGGTTGATGGATTAGGGTTTAAGGGTTGAGGGTTGAGGGTTGAGGGTTGAGGGTTTAAGGGTCAAGAGGGTTGAGGGTCCAATGTATAGGGTAGAGGGTATAGGGGTTAGGGTTTAAGGGTTGAGGGATTAAGCGTATAAGGGTTGAGGGTTGAGGGATTAAGAGTCAAGAGGGTTGAGGGATTAGGGTAGAGAGTTTCTTGTGGGTTTAAGGGTAGAGGGTAGAGGGTAGAGGGTTTAGGATTTATATTTTAGGGTTTAGGGTTGAGTGTTTAAGGGTTTAAGGGTTGAGGGTATAAGGTTGAGGGATTAGGGTAGAGAGGGAGGGATGGATGGAGGGAGATATGGATGAATAAGTGAGATAGAGAGAAGGAGAGAAGAGGAGGGAGGGATGGATGGAGGGAGAGATGGATGGATAAGTGAGATAGAGAGAAGGAGATAAGAGGAGGGAGGGAAAAAGATATATGAGGGTTGAGGATCCAATGTATAAGAGGGTTGAGAATTGAGGGTATAGGGTTGAGGAGCTATAGGGTTGTATGGTTTAAGGTATTGGGTTGAGGGTATAGGTTTGAGGGATTAGGGTTAAGGGTACATATGGTTGAGGGTCCAATGTACAAGGTAGAGGGTATCGAGGTTGAGAATTTAGGGTTTGAGGGTTGAGGATTGAGGGATTAAGGGTTGAGGGTTGAGGGTTTAATGTAGAGGGTGGAGGGTATAGGGTACAAGGTACATGGTATTGGGTTGAGGGTAGAGAGTTTAAGGGTTTAGGGTTTAAGGGTTGAGGGTTGAGGGTTGAGGGTTTAAGGTTGAGGACCTAGAGGATTGAGGGTATAGGGTTGGGGGATTAGGGTCGAGGGTCCAATGTATAGGGTAGAGGGTATAGGGGTTGAGGGAGTAGGGTTTAAGGGTTGAGGGTACAATGTAAAGGGTAGAGGGTGTAGGGGTTGAGGGATTGGGGTTTAAGGGTTGAGGGTTGAGGGTTGAGGGATTAAGGGTTGAGGGTTTAGGGTTGAGGGATTAGGGTATAGGTAGAGGGTTTAATGGTTGAGAATTGAGGGTATAGGGTCCAATGTTTAGGGTTGAGCATAGAGGGTAGAGAGTAGAGGGTTTAAGGGTTTAGGGTTTAAGGGTTGATGGATTAGGGTAAGGGTAGAGGGTTTAAGGGTTTAGGGTTTAATGTAGAGGGTAGAGGGTTGAAAATTGAGGGTATAGGGTTGAGAATTGAGGGTAGAGGGTGCAATATTTAGGGTAGAGGGTAGAGGTTAGAGGGTTTAGGGTTTAAGGGTTCATGGTAGAGGATTGGGGGTATAGTGTTGTGGGATTAGGGTTGAGGGTCCAATGTATAGGGCAGAGTGTATAGGGGTTGAGGGATTAGGGTTTAAGGGTAGAGAGAAAGAGATAGAAAATAAACCTATTAAAAATCAACTTTATCATAACATGAGTGTGTTTTGTAGTAGAGATATGATCGTTCTTTTAGCAAGACATAACACACTTACGTTATAACGTGAGCGTATTTTGGCTTGCTCTAAAAATGGTAAAAAACTCAATATACCTGTGATTTCAAGGCCCGCATTCTGCATATTCTCTTGGTTCTGTGTGTGCTTCGACAAAAAAAAGAGCTTTTTGATGATGTTGTGAAATGTACATGCATGTTTTTCACATTCCACCACCTTTTCATGATCTTTCCACCACCTTTACATGAAATAGCAGAGTTTTCATGTTGAAAGGCATATAATATCAATTCAAGTTTGAATTCCATTCAAAAGTGATATACAATTAAAGTTTGGAGGGGAACAAGCTTTTGAAAAAGTCAAATTGTTGAGGAGTTTGAAGAAAGAAGAAGCAAATGCTACATAATTGGGTAGAACTCCTCCATTTGAAACTCTAGTTTTTTAGGTATGTGAAGTATTTACATATTTTCATTCATTCTATTATAGCTTGCTTTAATTTTTGTTATTTTGCATATTCCATGTTGATCATTTTTGGTTTGTCATTATAACCTTAGCTTGTCAATGCACATTTTAAATTACACAATTCTTTACACTTTCCAATTACATTTTTAAACCGCATCTCTTTGAGGCATTTTGGTATTTAACAATTGAATTACCTTGTGTATGCTTCCACATTTTGTATACACATATACATGACATAAGTTATAAGGAAGTAAAATAAAACATCATTTCTCAATCCTTTATTATGGATGTGTATACCACTCTCTAAAGCTTTCATTTTGGTATAGGAATGGGGGATGTTGGAAAATGTAGTTGAATTTGGTTTTACACCTACAATTTTTATATGCTTGAAATTTTCTAAAGCCTTTTCAATAAATCTATTTTTTGCATATCCTACAATCATTATAGTCCATGATGACATATCTCATTGAGGTATTTGTCAAATAGTTTTACCAAGCAACTGATTGCCTTGTCTATGCTACCAAAATTTCCATACATGTCTCTAAAAAATTGGAATATACTCCTCCCACATTGATAGATCTTTGAGTCTATTTTGGTTTTCATCTCTATTTCTAAATTTACCTCATCACTAAACCTACCTCATCACTTATGTTGTGATATATTTTAAATGTTTCCTTGATTAGTCTACCTAAAAGGGATTCTAACCCTTATCTCCACTATTTCAAGACTCTTTATTCAAGGCTAAGTTAGCAACATGGGGAAAGGTGCAACCTATCTTGCAATCATGGCTCAAAATGGAAGCATGGATAAGGCATTTGAATTGTTTTACAATAACGTTTTTGTATAAATGTATGCAAAATGTCGTAGAAATGACAAGCTAGTGAGCTTGGAAAGATAATGATCTCACTCACTAACTTTCCAATGCGGTAGGGTTGACAAGGTAGGGGCAACATATGCCTCATAGAAATGGGGACTCATAGTGATATATATCATCGTGAGACCCCATTTCTATGAGGCATACACTGCCCACAACATATGCCTCATAGAAATGGGGACTCTCGGTGATATAAATCACCATGATTCCCCATTTTTATGAGGCATACGCTGCCCCTACCTTGTCAACTCTACCACATTGGCAAGCTAGTGATCTCACTAGCTTTCCAATACATAAGCATTGACAAGGTAGGGGTAGTGTATGCCTCAAAGAAATGGGGTCTCACGATGATATATATCATAGTGAGACCCTATTTATATGGGGCATATGCTTCCCCTACCTTGTCAACCCTACCGTATTGGCAAGCTAGTGATCTCACTAGCTTGCCAATGTGGCAGGGTTGACAAGGTAGGGGTAGCGTATGCCTCATAAAAATGGGGTCTCATGGTGACCCCATTTCTATGAGGCATACACTTCCCCTACCTTGTCAATCCTGTCGCATTGGCAAGCTAGTGAGCTTGGAAAGCTAGTGATCTCACTAGCTTGCCAATGCAGTAGGATTGACAAGGTAGGGGCAACATATGCCTCATAGAACCTCATAGAAATGGGGTCTCATGGCAGGGTTGACATGCTAGGGGTAGCGTATGCCTCATATAAATGGGGTATATCACCACGATGCCCCATTTCTATGAGGCATATGCTACCCCTAGCTTGTCAACCCTGTCATGAGACCCCATTTCTATGAGGCATATGCTGCCCCTACCTTGTCAACCCTACCGCATATACATCACCATGAGACCCCATTTCTATGAGGCACTGCCCCTAGCTTGTCAAATCTGGTGTGAGACCCCATTTCTATGAGGCATATGTTGCCCCTACTTGTCAACCCCGCCACATTGGCAAGCTAGTGAGCTTGGTAAGCTAGTGATCTTACTAGCTTGCCAATGCAGTAGGGTTGACAAGGTAGGGGAAACATATGCATCACACAAATGGGGTCCCATAGTGATACATCACTGTGGGACCCTATTTCTATGAGGCATACGCTGTCTCTACCTTGTCAACCCTACCACATTGGCAAGATAGTGGGATCCCATTTCTATGAGGCATATGCTGCCCCTACCTTGTCAACCCTACTGCATTGGGAAGCTAGTGGTGATCCACTAGCTTGTCTATGGTAATCATACTCTTCTACAGGATGATTGTAAGTATTTTGTATGAAGCCTTGAATGAAATATATTTCATTTATTTGTATGGATTCATTTCTTAGAAACTAATATTTGTTTCATTACCATGCTACAGGTAAAATTATCCACCATGTTGAGGAAATGAACAAGGAAGCAACTAACAGACGAAGAGTATGAAACCAATAAAGAAAATGAGAGACAATGGGTGAGGACATATCATGAGAAGAAGAAATTGGATACAATTGATGAAAACAAGCCAATTGAAGATAAAATTGAACCATCAAAAAGAGAAAATGCATTGGCGGCACAAAGGGCATGAATGCAAAAGCATCATGGTAAGATAGATTCAGATACTGTAGTTGAATACACACCCTCTACTGCAAGTGAATATGGAGGGACATCATTAAGCACAAGTGAATATGGAGGGACACCATCTACCATAAGTGAATATGGAGGGACACCATCTACTGCAAGTGAATATGGAGGGACACCATTTACCACAAGTGAATATGGAAGAACACCATCTACCACAAGTGACTATAAAGGGACACCATCCACCACACCTCAAGTTGAGAGTACATCATCACTCAGATTTGACAAAGAAGGTATGCAATCATCCCCATGTCAACCTCAAGGTATGTCATCTATCCCACCTTTGATTGAAGGTACGTAATCTAGCCTACCTCACTTTAATATTGATTAAATTCCTAATATTGAGGAGTATGTACTTAGGAGAACACCACCTATAATTTTGTGTAGAAAGCCAAAGTATTTGATTAGTATTGATGAGAATATTTCATAGCACATGGAAGGTAATATTCCAGCACACACTTGTAGAAGATATGCTGATAAGATTTGGAAATCATTCTTTGAAAGGATAAATGAGACCAAAAGATGCCAAATATTTGTTGAAATGATGCAGGGTATAAAGTATAGAAACATCATGAAGACTCTTGTGTTGATAACATTGAATGCTTCAAGTGAAAGCACTATTTCTAAGAATCTAATGGATGCTTATGAGAGTGTGGGTAAGACCTCATGCTCAAAGGATAGTAATGTCACCCGATGTGTCATTACATCGACTTTGGTAAGTAGTCAAACAAAGAGAGCTCGTCTCATTAGAAATATGAGTGAACAAATGAGAATTAATAGAAAGACTTTATCAAGAGTCGTTCAAAGGTAGTGAAGAATTGAGGGCACATATTCAAATGAATTATGAGCATTCTTGAGAAGACTGCCACGAAAAGATAAAAAATTTGTTGAAGCATTGAGAACACTAATTGAAGAGTATTGAAAGAATAACACAAGTCCATCTACGAATCAAAGGGATGTGGTAAGAAGGAGAATCAATAGTCAGAACCGTGACCCACATCCAAAGCATTTTTTGGATATGACTCAAACCCAATTTTTTCATAAATTTTAACATGATTATCCTCAAATTAGTATTTGTCAAAGATATTTTGAAATTATTAAACCTTTTAATGTCAAGATAAACCACACACACACTACTTGTTGTTGTAGAGTACATATTGAATTCTCTAACCATTATGATGTTTATCATTCTATATATTTATATTTGCATGCTAACGATGTTTTGCAGGATTGTGGCATAGAAGCCTCACCAAAATATTCAAGAGAGTTCTCATCAAATTTTTAATGTGAAATAGAGGATGGAAAATATTCTATAGGAAAACATGCTTGAATGGTTCATGCGAGTGTTGCAGCGGCTTGTAGCGTATGCCAGTATGTCAGCATAGGTAAAGAAAAAATGAGTTGGGACAAAAACTAGTAAAGTTCGGGAAGTATAAAACAGTGGCATACACTACAAAAGATGGTAATCAAGAAAAAAAGTGTGATTTGGTTATTTAGAAGATTCTAGTGTATCAATTTATGTCCATGTTTCATGACAACATACTGTATGAGTATGCAAGGCATACCCATAGAGCTTGATTGTTGGACATGCAATTCAAGCTATGCAAGGAAACATTTCTAGTTGGCAGCATAGTTTT
The DNA here is from genome assembly GCA_007115665.2 of Sequoiadendron giganteum. Classification (NCBI taxonomy): domain Eukaryota; kingdom Viridiplantae; phylum Streptophyta; class Pinopsida; order Cupressales; family Cupressaceae; genus Sequoiadendron; species Sequoiadendron giganteum. Next base: position 393,756,422 of record CM021102.1, on the reverse strand, counting down.
AGTGGTCGACTTTGCATAGAACTACACTCTACAACTACAATGTGAGGTGCAGTCACAATATTACAACTCCACATAGGTTTTGATATTTGTTCACATAAAATTCATTCATGCAGTTGATAGTATAGAGGACTAAAGGAAGGTATTGAGGGAGTATCACATTTATATTAGTGATGATCGCACACATTCTCCAAAGTTCATGCAAGGTTTATTCTAGCTGTTCTACAATGATTTGGCTCAGAGGGGCATAGAATATTGTCGGCATATAATATGGTCAGATAATTGTGTAGCATAGTTTAAAAACTCACACATGTTCTATTGGTTGAGCAAGATGCATGTCATTACAAGTGTTCAACATGGAAAGGGGGAGCATGATGGTGTAGGAGCATGTGTGAAAAGAGCATTAGCATGAGAAGAGTTAAAGTATAAAGATAATGCAAAGTTGACAGATGCAAAATAAATCATCGAGTGGTGTAATCCTTCAATGGGTCCAGGTAATGAAGGTATGTCTTCAGTTCGTAGATCTTTTTGGTTGATGGATGATACTAACATTGCACCATATGAGGATTGTTGTACACTAATAGGATTGAGTGAGCTACACTCTTTCCTTAGCTCAGATGCAAATTCATGGAGTATCAATACATGAAAGATGGCATGCTTTTGTTCTTCATGTACAATGCAAGCTTGGAATGATTGTGACTCAAAGGAGTGGGTTGAGAAATGGCTGTTAAGTTATCTTAGCCCACTTCACACTTATCGCCCTCCAATGACGTTGGGACTAACATAAATGGATTCACCGATCGACTTTGACCACATATCAAATCTAGTTCAACTAGGTAATATATCTACTTGCTTAGTTTTTGAAATTCCTATTGTTATCTTACTTTGTAGTGTATTTGTAATGGACTAGTTTCAAGAAATTTGTTGCACATATCACACAACAACACAATAGACAATTAGCACTGAATTTTGCACTAGATTTTATTGTATTTTGAGTACATGAATTGAAAAATTTGGTTGGCGCTCAACTCGATGCAAACACGCATGGTCAGTTTAGTGTCAAATTTTGTGCCAACTTTTTCACCTGATTGAGCGCCATATTTAGTGCCTCTATTAGCACCTAAAATAGCACTGGGAAGTAACGTCAAAAATTACACCGAAATGGGTGCCCAATTTGGCTTTCGATTTTGCTTCCATGTCTACTCCCATTTTTGCTTCTAGTTTTGCTTCCAATTTTGTGTCCAAGTTTGCCTCCAGGTTTGCTTCCAATTTTGTTTCCAAGTCTGCTTCCAATTTTGCTTCCAAGTTTTCTTCGGGTTTTATTTCCAGTTTTTCTTCCGTTTTTGCTTCCAGATTTGCTTCCGATTTTGCTTCCAGTTTTGCTTCTGTTTTTGCTTCCAAGTTTTCTTTCGGTTTTATTTCCAGTTTTGCTTCTGATTTTTCTTCTACTTTTTCTTCCAAGTTTGCTTCTGGTTTTGCTTCCAGTTTTGCTTCCAATTTTGCTTCCAGGTTTGCTTCCAAGTTTGCTTCCAGTTTTTCTTCCAGTTTTGCTTCTAGTTTTGCTTCCAGTTTTTCTTCCAAGTTTGCTTCCGGTTTCGCTTCTAGTTTTGTTTCTGGTTTTGCTTGCAATTTTGCTTCCAGGTTTGCTTCCAATTTTGCTTCCAAGTTTGCTTCCAATTTTGCTTCTAGGTTTGCTTCCACTTTTCCTTCTAGGTTTGCTTCCAGTTTTGCTTCTAATTTTGCTTCCAATATTGCTTCTGGTTTGCTTCTAGTTTAGCTTCCATTGTTGCTTCCTTTTTTTCTTCTAAAAATGCTTCTTGTTTTGCTTCCATTTATTAATTTAATATGTTTATTTCAATTTAATTAGTTAAATATATCATTCCTCTTAAATAACTCATATGATTATAGAGTAAGTAATTTAATTATTTAACTCATATGATTAAATAACAATATAATTATTGTAACATGATCATCATCTATAATTAAAAAAAGCGAGCCAAATATCTATAATTTAATTGAATTCGACATCCATCATGAGCAATAAATTAAAATCATCATATTTAATAAATATCCATCCAAAAATTATCGACCACTTTTAATATATATAAATTGACAAGTCAATACTGATAAGATCATCATCATATATAACTACAACAAGTGAAAGTCAAATATGCCAGTACATCAAAAACATGTCAAAATGATACATGTCCAACAATCGACATAAGCGAAAACGATACATGTACAAATGATACAAATAAAATTGATAAATTATGTAACCCAGATTGATACAACTCAAGATGATAGATGTCCAAATGATATAGTGAAAATGATATATGTCAATATGATACAACTCAATAATATAGTACTGTAGGCCGAAAAAAATGATACATATGATAGTAACCATGAAAAGAGTCATCATAATGATATATTAGCAATGATCCATGATGTAGTCTATATGATCATGAATGTCACTAGTTACTATCACCAACTATCTCATCATCATCATCACCATCATGATCATGATCATGATCATGATCATCTTCGTCGTTGTCATTATCATTGTCATTGGCCTCGGTGTCTTCTGTATTTGTGTCATCATCATCCTCTGCCATGTGGTCTATACTAACATAACTAGTATTTTGTGGATCTATATCATGTTGAGGATCATCTTGATCTTCCAGAAGACCCGTGTTCTACAAAAAAGAACATTTAAAATGAAATGTTATTATTTATTTCATGAAATAATTTATTTTTTTTGCTATATATCTAATATTACAATATACGAGACAAAACCATAATCATATTACATCATATCAAAGGGCACATACCATAATAAAATATCAAAAATGTTACAACTAATACTGGTGAGTCAGGAGAAACTTCGGCTTTAAAAAACAAAGCCAATTAGGCTGGTAGACTTGTGGATCAGGCCAACATTTGGTGGAAGAGGAAGAAAGATGACTATAACTCTGGAGGCCCACCATAATGGATTTTAGTATTCAACCATGAGAGTAGAAGAGAGAGCTGATATCATGTATCAAAGCATTAAGCATGCATTCTTCCATCCAATAGAGAAGGAGATGATTACTTTGCTTCATTTCCATTTGCATAACCATATCACGGCGTGGGAACCAAGAAGACCAAGGATGTCCAGTTTTATGTGGAGGTAATGGATGTGGTCCAAACTTTATGAGGGGAAAGAAGGTCAATGTATGATCCTAATGAAATTGAGGAAGAACAACAAGAGAGGGACAGGAAAAATAAAATCAATACAAAGTTTCAAGGATTTGTCAAGTGAGTAAGAGAGCTATGGGAGAAGCCTCGCTAAAAGATTTTGAACTAGAGTTTGATATACCATTTAGAGAGCTTGGTTTTCATGGAGTTCCTTTCAAAGCCTTTGCTTTTATTGTTCCTACAGTAAACTGTTTGGTAGAGTTAGTGGAATTACCTTTCTTAGTAATCACTATTAGTGAGATTGAGATTATTAACCTTGAGAGAGTAGGACTTGGGAAAAAGGCATTTGATATGGCAATTGTTTTCAAAGACTTCAAGCGGGATGTACTCCGCATTGATGCCATTCCTCAATCTTCACTTGATGGCATCAAGGAATGGCTGAACTCCATGGGTATAAAGTATTATGAAAGAAGAATGAACTTGAACTAATGACCAATTTTGAAGAGTATTACTAATGATCCAGATAAATTTATTGAAGATGGTGGTTGGGAATTTTTGAATATGGAAGCTAGTGATTTTGATTTTGATTTTGATAATTCAGAAGAGTCAGATCAAGGATATGAACTCTCTGATGTAGAAGAGGAATCATAATTAGATTTCATGTAGCCACCATCAAGAGTGTTACAAGCCAACAAGATGGAGGGAATTATTATATAAGGATAATTTTCAATGTTGCAGGTATCGACTTTAATGCCAACTAATGGCAACATTGAAATTCCCCAACAGTATTTATGTTAAGGAAATTTCCTTTAGATGCAAGGATTCAAAGCACATCAACCATGTGGTAAAAATAATTAAATCCCGGAGATGATCTATAGCAATGAAAGAGTTTGAAAATGCAGAGAGAGATACACTGGTGACTCAAGAGAAACTTTAGCTTTCAAAAACAAAGCCAATTAGGCTGGCAAACGTGTGGATCAGGCCAACATTTGGTGGAAGAGGACAAAAGATGACTAGAACTCTGGAGGCCCACCATAATGGATTTCAGTATTCAACCATGAGAGCAAAAGAGAGAGCTAATATCATGTATCAAAACATTAAGCATGCATTCTTCCAGCCAACAAAGAAGGAGATGATTACATTGTTTCATTTTCATTTGCATAACCATATCATGGTGTGGGAACCAAGAAGACCAAGGATGTCCAGTTTTATGTGGAGGTAATGGATGTGGTCTAAAATTTAGGAGGGGAGATCTTGATGTCTGCCAAGAGGCATAAAGTCAGATGAATTAAGTTCACCTACATGTCTACCAAAGTTTTCTTCCAATTTTTATGACTGTTTTTCTTGACTGTCAAAGTTTACTTACAAATTTGAAATTTATTTCTAGTCATTTTGATGAGGATATATTCAGCCAATGTGTAAGCATCTTTTGTTTGTATCACAAGGATATGTACATTGCAATAATTCTGATTATCTATGGTCTACATCTATGTCATCTCACTCATTGGATCTTCTATTTCAATGTTTTCTATGGCCTTCTCTGTTTGAGGTAGCACCCGACAATCCTACCTCCTTTCCTTAGCTGAGAAGTGGATTTAAATTTGGAAATAATGCACTTTAAAACCAGCTATGGTGTAAGGAGAGCTATTCTAGCTTTGTTGTTGACACCCTCAATCTTCAACAAGGACTTAGATGCATGGACTGAAATGCAAGCTTTCAAACTTAGTTTTGAATGTGCATAATTTGATTGATTATGGTTTTCATAGGAAGATGTCTTTACATGACTATTTTGGATTGTCAATACGTGTAATAGTGGTTGCATCCTTATCAAGATTGGCTACCCTTATTTAGAATGCCTTGGTCTTTGGACTCGATACAAAGTTGTGCATTGTTATTCCATATTTGTAACATGTAGGACATTTAAGGGGTACAACATACATAAATTCAGTACTGTCATCCAAGGAAAACTTACAGATGGTGTATCAAGAACAATAGAAAATACTTTTATCAGGGTTAATGCTTTCTTTGCCCACACTGCTGATATTTTCCCCAGAACATGTTTTTATTATTATTTCAACACATCTCAAAATTCAATGTATTGATTAACATTTGTTACGCATTTCAATAGTTTATGCAAATGATGCATATATGTTAAATCGATCAGTGTTGTTACTTCGGTAGTTTGACTTCTATGACAACTAGCCATTAGGCCATTGTGTGTGGGAGCACGTTTGTGTTTTTAGTTAGCTTTTTTGGATAGCTCTACTAGGTGTTGAGGACATTCCATTTATCTTTTGAATGTTAAGAAGTCAAAGTTTCAAGGATTTGTCAAGCGAGTAAGAGAGTTATGGGAGCAACCTCATCTAAAATATTTTGAACTAGAGTTTGATATACTATTTAGAGAGCTTATTTTTCATGGAGTTCCTTTCAAAGCCTCTACTTTTATTGTTCCTACGGTAAATTGTTTGGTAGACTTGGTGGAATTACCTTTCTTAGTAATCACTATTAGTGAGATTGAGAATTGTTAACCTTGAGAGAGTAGGATTTGGGAAAAATGCATTTGATATGGCTATTGTTTTCAAATAATTCAAGTGAGATGTACTCCGCATGTACACCATTCCTCAATCTTTGCTTGATGACATCAAGGAATGGTTGAACTCCATGGATATAAAGTATTATGAAAGTAGAATGAAATTGAACTAGTGGCCAGTTTTGAAGACTATTACTGATGATCTAGGTAAATTTATTGAAGATGGTGGTTGGGAATTTTTGAATATGGAAGCTAGTGATTCTGATTCTGATAGTTCAAAAGAGTTAGATCAAGGATATGAACCCTCTGATGTAGAAGAGGAATCATAATCAGATGAGGAAGGTTCAAAAGATGAATCTCTTGTGGAGTCAGAGGAGGATGAAGAAGAAGAATATTATGAAGAGGAGCAAGGTAAAACATGGGATGAATTAGAAGATGAAGCTAGAAATGCAGATAAGGAAAAAGGAGATGAGTTTGACAGTGAAGAGGAAGGGCGACAACGAAAGGTAAAAGCTACAGGGAAGTCTCGGGCACCTGATATTAGAGATTCAAGAGGAATTCCTGCCAAGAGGCATAAAGTCAGATGAATTGAGTTCATCTACATCCTTCTACTATTTATTCATGCACATAAACAATCATCTTGTAGTCATAAGATTTTAGCTCTATTTACTCATCCTACGCATCAATAAATAACTCAACACAAGAGATGGAAATTGACATATTAACACAATAATATCCAACTAAGTTATTGAAACTCAAACTATTGCTACCTCATTCTCTATCCAGATTACAAAATCTTTCCACTTTTTGTTTTGTAACATATTCTTTTCAAATTGCTTTGGATGGCTACCATAGTTCTCCTCTTGTCAAAACATGGCACATGGACTAGTTAAACTAATTTATATGCAATCATTTACTTTTTCCAAGGAATTTTTTTTTTCTCATTTAACATATTAAATATACTTATAAATGTACAGATCAAGGGCTGTAAACCTTTCTGGCCACTGTGATGCATGGCACGAAGTTTCTCAAGCCTAGCCTTGGAGGCCTTGTCTTGAAACATATACTAATTCAATTTAATTATGCAAAAATAAAATTTAAATATCGTTTAATAAATTTGATAGAATCTTATGAGAAAATCAAAATACCTGTGTACTCTCCTCACCAGACTTCCTTCATGCATCAAACTTCTCATATGCTTTTATAATCTTTTTCCATACTTTCACACTTACATCAATTGGCCTTCTTTTCTACCTTAGCTCAGGAGGGATTTTTTTTATCTTCTTTGTTTGGTTGCACCAAAATATCTTGCAGTTTTGAGACATTCATAGCTTTATCTTCTTTACAAACCAACCTGTGCCAAGTTTAGTCTCCATGTCATGGATAACAGATTTTTTCAATTGCATGGGTATCTACAAGAATGGAAAATGTAGATGGTCTTTGAACCATTGAAGGCATGATTCCTCCAACCTATTCACAAACATTTTCCCAACATCCATCATTCAAACTTCCCCTGAAACCACCTCGTATTCTATCTTTGTATTGTAGCTACCAATGCAAGATTGATAGCATGGTGTGGTGGAAGAAGTCTATGTCCCAGGAGTGGCTGGGACAATGGAAATCTCTCTTCCCTTTTCCACATTCTTAGAGTTTATTGTCACTAATTTCCTCTTGGATCTTTTGCTCAATCCAGGACTGGTTGGGGAATCAATTGATTCCCTTTCACATAATTGATGTTTTTGCAATGTTTGAGGGGCATTACTAGATTATTTTTCTATGTATCTCGAAAGCGTTGTCCAGTCCACATTAACCAATTTGTTCACTGCCTCTACCACCAATATGGAAGCCAATTCCTCTTTATCTTTTTCAGTCTCATGTCCCTATATATATATTTTAAATTATATTTCTTCTTTTGAATTTAGAAATAAAAAACTAAAAACTACAATTCCTCTTTATCTTTGTCATTCTCATGTCCCTATATATATATTTTTAAATTATATTTCTTCTTTTAAATTCAAAAATAAAATAGTAAAAAGTAAAATTCAAACAATGGAAACATTTACAAATCTATAAATTGACAATGAATTACCTCATTGTGGCTAGAGTTTGCCGACAATGCTCACTTTCTTCTATTGCTTGACATTTTGAGGTGAGCTAGGGAAAATTATTTTTCTTCCAGTCTGTGGAGGCAAACGAAGTACACACTGTCAAGTATAAAAGTTTTCATTGAGTTTTTGGTATGAAAGTTTTGTTTTGTGGGAAAATATGTTCGCTGGGTTTGCTTAGTGTTGATAACCTAGGGAAAATATGTTCCCTAGGTTTTCTTAGTGTTGATAACCTTATCATGAAAACTCTTTCATAATGCAATCTTGCACTAATTTTTCATGGCATCGGTGACTATGGCGTAACTAGGTAAAACCAAGTGATTTATGCGTTTATTTTCAACAGTTGCTCAACAGTGACCGACCCAATTCCCAGATTTGCCAAGTAGTTCACTATTTCCTTGATACCAAGGTTAGGGAAAGAATACAAAGGCATCCTAGATTCATGCTATAATATTTTGAGCCAAAGCTCAAATGGCTAGGATAATTTTTTTTGTTGGTTTCTCAAAGCACTGGTAAATTTTGACCCAATTTCCAATGAAAGGTCGTCGGAATTTCAATGAACTTTCATTGAAGGAATTTCATGAAAAAATTGACGAAATTTGAAACGTCGATTTTCTGACCTAGCCGATGATCCTGGGTTGGAAAATCGACGTTTCAAATTTCGTCAATTTTTCGACGAAATATTTTCGATGAATAGTCGTTGAAATTCCGACGAAATTTCATCAGAAATTGGGTCAAAATGTATCAGTGAAGGTTTTACAATTTATAATGATGGGACAATTTAGAGATTGTTTGGACAGGTTAGGCCACAAACCAGTAAACAATCACGAATTCAAATGCAATACAAAGAGTAGTAAACAATCACAAATTGGACAAAGAAAAAAAATTGTAACCTTACCTATGGTGTCATAAACTAAATCGAATTTCTCATCAGTTGCTAGTAGCACCCTAATCTCTTCCTTCGTGCGATGTTTTTCCCTTTTTTGTCATCTGATTTCTTCCTTCATGTGGGAAATTTTTAAAAATTTTGATTTTGATTCAGTAGTTGGCGCTTTAGTCAACGTTACTTAACACCAAATTTGGCGCCGACTTTTGGTCATTAAATTAATCTATTTGGGGCACCTAAGATGGTGCTAAGTGTGCCTAATTGAGTGCCTATCATTGCTGTATAGTGACTATTTTCATTGTTGTGTATCACAGGATCCAGAGTGTTGGAAATAATTATAACTCCTGCCTTGTTTTTGTGACCACCGCTATCTCATGGCTCCTTCATCAGGTCGGTGCGGTAGAGCGGTTTTTATCGTGGTCCCAAAAGGTGCTTCATCCTTCTCGGTGGTAGTGCGGTGAAAGATTCTGTGGCGGCACACAAGTCTTCCTTTTGTTCCTGGCGGTGTTGCGGTGACTCCTGCAAGTTTTCTACCAATTGCATGCAGTAGTGCGGTGTTCACCACTGTCCCATGAATCCTTCATCAACTCGGTGTGGTAGAGTGGTTTTTACCATGGTCTCACAAGTTGCTTCTTCCTTCTTAGAGGTAGTGCAGTGAAATATTCTGTGGCAACATTTTTATTCATAGAGGAGGCCATGGAGAGAGGACATGGATGACGTAGAAATACTAAATCGCTGAGAGGAAAGTGTGTGGAAATAGATGGGACAACAAAATCTGTAGATATAATAGAGGTAAGAAGAGAAAGAAACCTCAACCAAAGGAGGAGCGTATTTATGAATTCACAAATGCTACAACATAAAGGAGATATCAATATGTCAAATATATGACTAAAGTGAGGTTTTGTGTTGGATATAATACTCGTTGAAATGATATAATTGGTGTACTAAACATTATTTACTATTGATAAGTAGGAGGTTTTCTTCCACAGCGTGTCAAATTGTGATATTGCTATCAGGATTCAACCGTGTAGTTTTTGAGTCAAACTCATTGACCCATGATTCATGAGTAGTGGTTCACAAGAACCCATCTCTCATGATAATGAGTGGCCCACCTCATTATTTACTATGTTGTGTACTATAGGGGTGAGACGAGGCCATGGAAACAAATCATGTCATATCAAATGAGGACACAACAAATGAAGTGGGACTTTAGGTACTCAAATTTTGACTTAACTTAGGAGAAAATGATTAGATGGTATTTTGTGATACGTCCATCTTTTTTCACAATATTATTGAAATTTATAATGTATTATCCAATATCGACATAAATTAATGCATGTTGTTGATTATTTTAGATGGAGATTGGAGCAAATGTAGAGCCTGAGCATTCAACTAGCAAAAGAAGAAGATATGTACGTGGAAGTGGACCTAAAACTGTTAAATCATGTAGATGATAGTGGGTGGAAGAGGATATGATAATGGATACTACAGACACAAAAAATGATTGCACTGAAGAAGAGGTAGGTCAGGACTATAGTACATGGGATGAATACTTTGAGAAAATTGTTGTTTGTGGATGTTTTGTATGTCATGGAAAGAAATAATTCAAATGAGCGATTGTACAAAGACATTAAATATATGATGAGCTTCCAGTCGGTAGTATGCCTCATACAATCGATTAAAACCAAAGAATAATAAATGAGTGTGGATTGATGTTTTATAAACTATGTTATCAAAATTGTGTTTTATTTAAATTACTGTATGAAAAAGGTAGTCTATAAAATAATCTTCCATTATTCAATTGATGTATATATGTTCATACAATTTATATTTTTATTTTTTAAGCCATATTTGATTATATTTCTTTGAAATTGATACGTTTATGATTTATCCAATTGTTGCCAAACATTAAATAATGTTTGCGTTTATTGATAGCTAGAATATTTTGATGAAACACATACTAATACCCAAGATCCAACTACGTTATTAAGATTTGGATGAGATGATCCAAACCATCCTTTAAACCATACTAGGGCAAAAAGAGTGAGATTTTTTTATCTGGTTACAACATGTGGGGTGAAATGTGGCTCCCACAAAGGCTGAGCCCAACCTAGTAAACCATCCATGAAGCATTAAAGATCAATCTTTGCAAGGATAGTGGAGTATGTTGGTAAGGGGTAATCTCCTTATTGATAAATATTTATCCTTATTAATAAGAACATTCCACTATCAACATAGCCATGATTCTGACAAAACTGATCATCAAGGATTCCAAGATAGTTTTCATTAATAGTCTGGTTAAAAGTAAGCAACCCCAAGCATCAAAACAGTCACAAGAATTGAACATGAGGGACAATCATGTAGATTAAAAGCTTACACAATAGTCATCACTTGCAAAGATAGAGACATCATGTTTCCACATAAAAAATTAAATCGAATGCATGAAAGGTACAATGATGAAGTCCATAATAGTGAATGTTTCTTAAGAGGGATTGAAGGACGACATTTTGTATTAAGGAGAACAAGGTAACCTCAAACTCTGTTGTACCTAAGTATGATAGTACCTGGGCTACTGGTGTTTCTAGATGAAACCTATAGAGGAAAAGTGTAGTCTCCATTTGAAGGAATTATCTTCAAAGCTCTTCCCTAAAATGAGGGTTGAAAAAATTAGATGAAAAGAAATACCATAATTCTAAAGTAACAATTTGTATCAAGAAAAATGTCAGAAAGTATAATTAAAAAGACAAATCCTTATAATTGGACTTCAAATTGGACCAAACAGATTTATGATTTTATCTTTATAATGTAGGAACTTTATCTAACGAAGCTTCATGACCTGAAATTGGATCTCCAATTGGACCAATAAAATTTATGATTTTATCTTTAGAATATAGGAACTTTCTCTATTCAATATTCACGACCTCAAATTAGATCAGAAGCTGGATAAGCAAATTTATGATTTTATCTTTAGAATGTACAAAATTTATCTATCAGATATTAAAGATGTAAGGTTGGATCAGAAACTAGATAAGCAGATTTATGATTTTATCTTTAGAATGTAGGAGATTCCTCCATCATATATTTGGAAATTCCTACACACAAGTTCTGCTTCGGAGCAAAAACACCCGAAAGTGTTTCACACCAACTCAAGGTACAATCCAACCTGGTTATGACACTGATAGCAATCCGATTTTTCTTGAACCGTCCATACCTGAACATTGCATCACACTCTATTCTTCCTACACATTAAAATGCCACATATTAACCCCTTCTAAATAAAACTCAAAATACCATGAAAAAATGAGTCCCCTATATTAGTAAGTAAGTAGGCAGTCTATAGAGCATAGTTTAATTTTATACAAGGATGCTCATGAAAGAAATCTTCAAGTGAAAATGAGTGGGTTGTTTGAGATTGCAATATCCAATCTTAAAAGTAGTTAGCAAAGTAGTAAATGTGCAAGAAAGTCAAATTGTACACAACAAACAATTCACAATGTTATCCCGCATAATGCCTTAAGTTTGAAGACAAAAATCTCATTGTATCTTGATGAAAGTAGTGACCTTAATGGTCAATCACCGGAAACCATGATTTTAAAACATGCTATTATGCTTATGGAGGCAACATTTTAAGCAAGGCAATGAGTGGTGGTTTGGAACAATGGCAGGTATGAAGGACTTGCTTTATATGCATACTATGCAGTCTAGCTTAAGACAATGTTCTTAGAAGAGATTGAAGGTGGATTATGGAACTCAAGGGTTACCATGATAAAGATTAAAGCAAAGACTGAGATATATTTAAAATCCACTATCATGAAGATATTAAAGATATCAAATGCAAAACCCTAGCAGTTGGAGTAATGAACACAGTGCGAAAGAGGACAGTGTGCTAGGGAAAATTTCGGAGATCTCCACATTATCTAATCACAGGAAAATACATCATTTATTTATTTTTTAAATTAAAAGAAATTATTCTAAACCCTATATAGGACACATTAATACTTCAAAAGCATTTGACTTATTTTTTAAAATTAAAAGAAGTTATTCTAAACCCTATATAGGATACATTGATACTTCAAAAGCATCTGAAGGGATTTGAGATTATGCAAACATATGTCAATTAAATACCTAGATTACAATCAATAGTGCAAACATTGTAACCCTTGTTGATTAGAGCAGGAATGAGATAAAAAACAATGAATCCTATACCTCCTATCACACACATCTCCTTACCATTCTCTGTCATTATTTACTAAAACATTTCTCCATTTTGGCAGGCTATGCCTGAAAATAAGGTTTCAACAAAGGTTTTATTGTATGTTAATTAAAATGAAAACTCCATTCTGGCGGGGTATGCCTGAAAATAAGATTTTGACAAAAAATTTAGAGTATGTTTATTAGAGTTTTAGAGTATTTTGGCAGGCTATATTCTTGATTCCTTAAATGATTTATTCAAATGGATTGTGATAGACATGATTTGCTGCATTTAGTGCTATAAATTGTAATGATGCCACGATTACCGTACTACATCGTCTCTTATTATATCTGCTACAGTATGGCGGTGTTTTTCCCTTCCCTTCTATTTTTTACCGCACTACCGCCTTGATCAAGGCTTCTTGTTGCGAGGTTGTGGTGTATACCGCTCTATCGCATATGTTGCTCACCTTCTCAGTCGTATAGCGGTGTATGCTTTTGATGATTACTGGAAAGTGTCGATGAGACAATCTTATTTGTCTTACCGATATCTCAATGTCTCATCGACATTAGATCTTATGTTCCTCTAATGTTGGTTGCCGGTGTCGATGATACAAGTTAATATCTCTTTTTGATATGCCATTGTCTCATCGATATTTTCCTTCGAGGGCATTTCTTTATATATCGGTGTAACTCTGCCATGTCAGGGAGACTCGTGATTATCGCTACGATATGGTGGTGTTTTTCCCTTCCCTTTAGTTGTTTACCATACTACTGCCTTGCTCAAGGATTCTTGTTGTAGGGTTGCGGTGTATACCGCTCTACCACATATGTTGCTCACCTTCTCGACGGTCTAGCAGTGTATGCTTTTGATCATTACTTGAAGAGTGTTGATGAGACAATCTTATTTGTCTTACCGATATCTCAATGTCTCATCGACATTACTTCGTTATATCCAAGAGTTGTGTTTTTCCAAGCACTTGTAGATATACCTTATCGATGTAACATAAGTGATTCTCTCCTTGATATGCTCGTATCTTGTTGAAATTTCATTATTTTACATTGTCGATAAGACATAAATAAGTCTTTTCAACATAGGGGTGTCTAAATCGGCACTAAACCTGAAGCTAAAATCGAAACTAAAGTTCGAGCTAAAAGTGGCACTAAACTCAGAGCCAAAGGTGGCGCTAACGATGATGTCACACTCGAAGCCAATACCGACACTAAAGGTGGCTCTAATTTCGGTGCAAATTAGCGCCTAAATTAGATTCGAATTGTCTTGATCGACACAAATAAATGCCAAAAATAGCACCATCTCGATAAATAGCATCAACATTTTCAAAAAAATGGCAAAAAATACATTAAAACAGTGGGTGGAAGCAAAAAACAAAGTAAAATATGGAATAAATCATAGGGATTTGTTCTAGTGTTAATGCAAGGCATGTTTATGCAGTTATTGTAGATGAAGACAACAAAGAGGGAACAAACTATTACTTGTGTCATTGTGTTGAGGCCAAAAAGAAATTGGAGGCCCCAATTATAAATGGAGAAAACATCAAATACCCTACAGGATCAATTGTTGTTACTGGAACGTGGCTTAGAAGGTACCCACATAAGAGTGTTAAATATCGGTTGTTTCGGGACTTTGACACACATTGTAAGATTCTTCATTACTCGGACCTTGTCATGGCATCCAATGTTTTTTTGACCAAATATGGGGGTAGACCTTTGAACAAGACCTTGTGGAAGGTCTGTGAGTTTGACCATGAGACAATACTTGACACAATAAAGAGTAGAGAAGACCCGAATGGTTCGTTGCATTAATTTGTAAGTATGCATTTTGGTTCTTATTAATTTATAATTATATGCACATTAATTTGTATGATGCCAATGCTACCATCTTCTTTTACTTTGCATATCTGTAAGTAACCTACTAAAAATTGATTGGTGTCCCCTTGCAAAAAATGATGATTTATGAGCCATCGAAGACAATCTCAACCAAAAAATAAATGCAACATCCTTATTTTTATGATCTTGACAAATCTCAATTATGATTTATAGCCATTATAAAAGTGTGTGCGAAGCTTGGCCAGGGAATTTCAAGTTATTCATTTGAAGTTAACCTTATCATGAGCACCTATGATGTAGACATTATAAGAGCATCTTGAATTTCAAGTTATTCTATTCATGAGAGGTGTTGTGTGCAATAGGTTTCTTTGAACTCCTAGTGAAGATGTATGACCAAGAGTGACTAAGTTGAGAGACTGACATGCCTATCCTCAATGGAAGCATCAAGATTTATGCCTTGTTTTTCTCGAGTTGGAACCAAATGGTGTGGATTTGTTGTCTGTAAATGCCTTCCATCTATTTTCATTTCATTTCCATTTTGGATGCTCTTTCTTTTTCTTCTTTTACTTTGCGTATTTGTAAGTAATCTAATAAAAATTGATTGGTGTCTCCTTGCAGAAAATTCTGATTTATGAGCCATCGAAGAGAATCTCAACCAAAAAAGTAATGCAACATCCTTATTTTGATGATCTTGACAAATCTCAATTCTCTCCCTATTATAACTACCACCAATTGACTAACTTATTATAGAAACTTCATTTATTAAAACAAATCAACTTAATGATTATATATCAATATCAATATAGCATACAGTCTATTGAAATAAATGCTTGTAATGAGATTTACTCAAATATTCAAATTTATTGATGCCTTCAAACATTTGTAATTCAATCAGCGTAATCTGTTAACAGTCCAAATTGCAAAAGGGCAACAATATTTGAGGAATTGTTACTTGGATACCATGTCAATTATGGGAATTCCAACTCAAGCATTGAGATCACGTAAGGCACCTCTACAATAACCACTCTCGGTTTTTGTTATCTCAAAGTCATTTTTTCATGGTGTCCAATTTTGACTTGATGGAAAAAGTGTCAATTGCAAGCAATGTAAAATTGCAAAGTGGTGCAAATTTTGTTCTACAACTCATGTGACCAAACAGACTATTCCAAGTTGTCTGACTGGGTACGTTTACGCTAGGCATGGTCCTCTTTCACACCCAAACATGTGGAATCACTCCGAGCTACGTTCAACTAGCTCGATCCTTAAAGGTTCCAAAGTGCAAAAGGACAACAATATTTGACGGGCTATTTCTCAGAAATCGTGGTGCTTATCAACTCTCCGTCCAAGCCTAAGGGATCACGTTGGGCCCCTCTACAATAAACTCTCTCATTTTTTGTTATCTTAGAGTCATTTTCCCGTGGTGTCCATTTTTCACTTGATGGAAAAAGTGTCAAATGCAAGCAGTGCAAAGTTGCAAAGTGGTGCAACTTTCATTCTGCAACTTTTGTGACCAAAAAGACTGTTCCAACACATCTAAATGGGTGGGTTTACATTAGGCATGGTCCTCTTTTTCACCCAAACATGCATAATTGCTACGAGCTACATTCAATCGACAAAATCCCTTAAGAGTCCAAAATGCAAAATGACTGCAAACTTCAGCATGTTGCTACTCAGATACCATGATGCTTAGAGAATTATCATCTAAGCCTATGGGATCAAGTTGGGCCCCTCTACAATAACCTCTCACAGTTTTCACTATCTCGAAGGAGTTTTCCTATGCTGGCAAATTTTCACTTGGGGAAAAAGTTGTCAAATGCAAGTAGTTGAAAGTTGCAAAGTGGTGCAACTTTCATTCTGCAATGCGTGTGACAAAACAAATTGTTTCAATGCATCTGGATGGGTACTTTTACACTAGACATGGTCCTCTTTCACACCCAAACATGCAGAATCGCTCTGAGCTACATTCAACTGACATAATCCCTTACGAGTCCAAAGTGCAAAATGGTTGTAAACTTTATCATGTTGTTACTTAGGTACCATGATGTTTAGAATATTCTCATCTGAGCCTATGGGATCATGTTGGGCCCCTCCACAATATCCTCTCTCATTTTTCACTATCTCGTAGGTGTTTTCCCGTGGTGGCGAATTTTCACTTGGGGAAAAAGGTTGTCAAATGCAAGCAGTTGAAAGTTGCAAAGTGGTGCAACTTTCGTTCTGCAATTGATGTGACCAAATCAATTGTTCCAATGTTTCTATATGGGTAATTTTACACTAGGCATGGTCCTCTTTCACATCCAAACACGTGGAACCACTTCGAGCTACATTCAACTGACAAACTCCCTTAAGAGTCTAAAGTGCAAAATGGTTGTAAACTTCAACATGTTGTTACACGGATCCCGTGATGCTTAGAAACTTCTCATTTGAGCCTATGGGATCATGTTGGGCCCCTCTACAATAACCTCTCTCAGTTTTCACAATCTCAGAGGCGTTTTCCTGTGGTGGCGAATTTTCACTTGGGGAAAAAGTTGTCACATGCAAGTAGTTAAAAGTTGCAAAGTGGTGCAACTTTTGTTCTGGAACTCATGTGATGAAAAAAACTATTTCAACGCATCTAGATTGGTATGTTTATACTAGGAATGGTCCTCTTTTACACCCAAACATGCGGAATCACTCTGAGCTATATTCAACCGACAGAATCCCTTAAGAGTCCAAAGTACAAAATGGCTACAAAATTCAACATGTTGTTACTCAAATACTGTGATGCTTAGAAATTTCTCATCTTAGCCCATGGGATCATGTTGGTCCTCTCTACAATAACCTCTCTCATTTTTCACTATCTTGGAGACGTTTTCCCATGGTGGTGAATTTTTACTTGGGGAAAAAGTTATCAAATGCAAATAGTTGAAAGTTGCAAAGTGGTGAAAATTTTATTCTATAACTTGTGTGACCAAAAAAACTATTCCAACACATTTGATTGGGTATGTTTATGCTAGGCATGGTCCTCTTTCGCACCGAAACATGCTGAATCACTCTGAGCTACATTCAACCGAAAAAATCCCTTAAAATAAATGTTTGTATGATAATGTGTCAAGAAGTGATGCAGAGTAGGGTGGAGGTTCTCCAACCAAATACAATTCAACAACTCTTTCAACTTGGGAACCCTAACTTGATGTTTTTCTCAATCTTGGTTATAACATTCCAAACAGTGAAAATTGACCATATCTTTTAGAGAAGGGCTGAAATCCTTAAACTAAAAATCATTCCAAGTACCCTTTTAGCCCTTTAGTAACATATCACAAAATAAGGTATGACTATTTTGGAACAAATCACTCAAAATTGGATTGCTATGCTTCCCTAAAGGCCTAATTAGGCTAGTTTGAATAGGGGTTTATTGATTCTCTAAACTCTAGGTATCAATTATTCTAAAAAATGGCTCAAAAATGTCTCCTAGGGTTTTCCTATTCCCACCAAACCAATTCCCACACTTTCCTAATGCTTCTTGTGATATTGTGACAGTTGGTGATGATAAGGATAGGAGTATGGGGATGATGGATTACTATAGGAGGATGTGGATGTGGGATAGGAGAGAGACATAACAGGAGGACATGAGGAATATGTGGATGGTGAGGATACTGGATATCCCTTGTCAAGGCACTACAGTAGAACAGGAAAATAGTGCCTAAAATAGCATTGGATTTTAGTGTATTTCAGTCCACGAATCGGGTGATTTGGCTGGCCCTAAACTCGGCACAAAATGACATGGTCTTCTCAGCGCCAGATTTTGTGTCGTTCATTGTGCCAGATATTGCACCGTAGTTAGCACCAAGAAATCAAAGTGTCCATGTTAGCGCCCAAAATAGCACCACGAACTAGCTTCTCTTCAACCACCTGAAACAACGTCAGAAATAATGCCAGAAGTAATGCCGAAAGTAACATCGGAAGTAACGCCGAAATTAGCGCACAATTCAGCTTCTGATTTTGCTTCTATGTCTACTCCCATTTTTGCTTCTAGTTTTGCTTCCAATTTGGCTTCCGATTTTGCTTCCACTTTTACTTCTGGTTTTGCTTCCACTTTTACTTCCGGTTTTGCTTCCAATTTTGCTTCCAGTTTTGCTTCCGGTTTTGCTTCCATTTTTGCTTCCGATTTTGCTTCGACTTTTGCTTCTAGTTTTGCTTCTGGTTTTGCTTGGACAATTTTGCTTCTATGTTTGCTTCCGATTTTTCTTCAAAGTTGGCTTCCAGTTTTGCTTCCAAGTTTGCTTCCAGTTTTGCTTCTAGGTTTGCTTCTGGTTTTGCTTCCAAGATTGCTTTTGGTTTGCTTCTAGTTTGGCTTCCATTGTTGCTTCCTTTTTTGCTTCTAAAAATGCTTCTTGTTTTGCTTCCATTTAGTAATTTAATATGTTTTATTTCAATTTAGTTAGTTAAATATATCATGCCTCTTAAATAACTCATATGATTATATAGTAAGTAATTTAATTATTTAACTCATATGATTAAATAACAAGATCAAAAAAAATTTGGGTCGGCAACACGAAATTTTTGTATTGCTTGTAAAGATAAAAAATTACATCTATTGTTCAATTTCATTACCAACCAAAAGAGCTTAACACTTCTCTGATTTGTTCAATTATGTTCTGGAGGTGCCAAGCATTAATTTTACCTTTCATCATCACCTGAACTATTATTGTAACATGATCATCATCTATAATTAAAACAAGTGAGTCAAATATCTATAATGTAATTGAATTTGACAACATCCATCCCAAGCAGTAAATTAAAATCATCATACGTAATAAATATCCATCCAAAAATCATCGACCACTTTTCATATATATAAATTGACAAGTCAATACTGATAAGATCATCATCATATATCACTAAAACAAAAGAAAGTCAAATATGCCAGTACATCAAAAACATGTCAAAATGATACATGTACAAATGATATAAATAAAATTGATAAATTATGTAACTCAAATTGATACAAGTCAAGATGATACATGTCCAAATGATATAGTGAAAATTATTTATGTCCATATGATACAACTCAATAATATAGTACTATAGGTCGTGAAAATGATACATATGATAGTAACCATGAAAAGAGTCATCATAACGATATATCATCAATGATCTATGATGCAGTCTATATGATCATGAATGTCACTAGTTACTACCACCAATTGTCTCATCATCATCACCACCACCACCACCGCCGCCACCACCACCACCACCATCATCGTCGTCGTCGTCGTCGTCGTCATCGTCGTCATCATTGTCATCGGCCTCGACATCTTCCATATTTGCATCATCAACATCCTCTGCCATGTGATCTATACCAGTAGAACCAATATGTTGTGGATCTATATCATGTTGAGGACCATCTTGATCTTCTAGAAGACCCGTGTTCTGCAAAAAAAACATTTAGAATGAAAATTTATTATTTATTTCATGCAATAATTTATTTTTTTGTTATATATCTAATATTAAAACATATGACACGAAACCATAATCATATTTCATCATATCAAAGTGCACATACCATAATTAAATTTCAAAAAAGTTACAGCTAATACTGGTGAGTCAGGAGAAACTTCAACTTTCAAAAACAAAGCCAATTAGGCTGGCAGACTTGTGGATCAGACCAATATTTGGTGGAAGAGGAAGAAAGATGTACTCTGCATGTACGCCATTCCTCAATCTTCGCTTGATGGCATCAAGGTATGGTTGAACTCCATGGATATAAAGTATTATGAAAGTAGAATGAAATTGAACTAGCGGTCAAATTTTGAAGACTATTACCAATGATCCAAATAAATTTATTGAAGATGTTGGCTGGGAATTTTTGAATATGGAAGCTAGTGATTCTGATTCTGATAATTCAAAAGAGTTAGATCAAGGATACAAACCCTCTGATATAGAAGAGGAATCATAATCAGATTTCATGTAGCCACCATCAAGAGTGTTACAAGCCAATTAACAAGATGGAGGGAATTCTTATATAAGGATAATTTTCATTGTTGCAGGTACCGTCTTTAATGCCAACTAGAATGGCAACATTAAAATTCCCTAGCAGTATTTATGTTAAGGAAATTTCCTTTAGATGCAAGGATTCAAATCACATCAACCATGTGGTACAAATGATTAAATCCCATAGATGATCTGTAGCAATGAAATAGTTTGAAAAGGCAGAGAGAGCTACATTGGTGACTCAGGAGAAACTTTAGCTTTAAAAAACAGAGGCAATTAGGCTGGAAGACGTGTGGATCAGGCCAAAATTTGGTGGAAGAGGAAGAAAGATGATTGAAACTCTGGAGGCCCACCATACTAGATTTCGGTATTCAACCATGAGAGCAAAAGAGAGAGCTAATATCATGTATCAAAACATTAAGCATGCATTCTTCCAGCTAGCAAAGAAGGAGATGATTACATTGCTTCATTTTTATTTGCATAACCATATCATGGTGTGGGAACCAAGAAGATCAAGGATGTCTAGTTTTATGTGGAGGTAATGGATGTGATCCAAAGTTTAGGAGGGGCAAGAAGGTCAATGTATGATCTTGATGAAATTGAGGAAGAACAACAAGAGAGGGACAAGAAAAATAAAATCAATGTAGAGTTTCAAGGATTTGTCAAGCGAGTAAGAGAGTTATGGGAGCAGCCTCATCTAAAATATTTTGAACTAGAGTTTGATATAGCATTTAGAGAGCTTGGTTTTCATGGAAGAGGAAGAAAGATGATTACTTTGCTTCATTTTCATTTGCATAACCATACCATGGCGTGGGAACCAAGAAGACCAAGGATGTGTATTTTTATGTGGAGGTAATGGATGTGATCCAAAATTTAGGAGGGGCAAGAAGGTCAATGTATGATCTTGATGAAATTGAGGAAGAACAACAAGAGAGGGACAGAAAAATAAAATCAATGCAAAGTTTCAAGGATTTGTCAAGCAAGTAAGAGAGCTATGGGAACAGCCTCATCTAAAAGATTTTGATGTACCATTTAGAGAGCTTGGTTTTCATGGAGTTCCTTTCAAAGCCTTTGCTTTTATTGTTCCTACAGTAAACTGTTTGGTAGAGTTTGTGGAATTACCTTTCTTAGTAATCACTATTAATTAGATTGAGATTGTTAATCAATTAGGCACTAATTTCCTATAGCATTGAAAGAGTCTAAAAAGGCAAAGAGAGCTACATTGGTGACTCAGGAGAAACTTCAACTTTCAAAAACAAAGGAAATTAGGCTAGCGGATGTGTGGATCAGACCAACATTTGGTGGAAGAGGAAGAAAGATGACTGGAACTCTGGAGGCCCACCAAAATAAATTTTGGTATTCAACCATGAGAGCAGAAGAGAGAGCTGATATCATGTATCAAAACATTAAGAATGCATTCTTCCAACCAGTGGAGAAGGAGATGATTAATTTGCTTCATTTTCATTTGCATAACCATATCATGGTGTGGGAACCAAGAAGACCAAGGATGTCCAGTTTTATGTTGAGGTAATGGATGTGGTCCAAAATTTTGGAGGGGCAAGAAGGTCAATGTATGATCCTAATGAAATTGAGGAAGAATAGCAAGAGAGGGATAGGAAAAATAAAATTAATGTAGAGTTTCAAGGATTTGTCAAGCGAGTAAGAGAGCTATGGGAGTAGCCTCATCTAAAATATTTTGAACTAGCGTTTGATATAGCATTTAGAGAGCTTGGTTTTCATGGAAGAGGAAGAAAGATGATTACTTTGCTTCATTTTCATTTGTATAACCATACCATGGCATGGGAACCAAGAAGACCAAGGATGTCCAGTTTTATGTGGAGGTAAATGATGTGGTCCAAACTTTAGGAGGGGCAAGAAGGTCAATGTATGATCTTGATGAAATTGAAGAAGAACAACAAGAGAGGGACAGTAAAAATAAAATCAATGTAGAGTTTCAAGGATTTTTCAAATGAATAAGAGATCTATGGGAGCAACCTCATCTAAAATATTTTGAACTAGAGTTTGATGTACCATTTAGAGAGCTTGGTTTTCATGGAGTTCCTTTCGAAGCCTTTTTTGTTATTGTTCCTACGGTAAACTGTTTGGTAGAGTTGGTGGAATTACCTTTCTTAGTAATCACTATTAGTGAGATAGAGATTGTTAATCAATTAGGCGTTAATTTCTTGTAGCAATGAAAGAGTCTGAAAAGGTAGAGAGAGTTGCATTGGTGACTCAGGAGAAACTTCATCTTTCAAATACAAAGGCAATTAGGCTGGAAGACTTGTGGATTAGGCCAACATTTGGTGGAAGAGGAAGAAAGATGATTGGAACTTTGGAGGCCCACCATAATGAATTTTGGTATTCAACCATGAGAGAAGAAGAGAGAGTTGATATTATGTATCAAAACATTAAGCATGCATTCTTCCAACCAGTGGAGAAGGAGATGATTACTTTGCTTCATTTTCATTTGCATAACCATATCATGGTATGGGAACCAAGAAGACCAAGGATGTCTAGTTTTATTTGGAGGTAATGGATGTGGTCCAAAATTTAGGAGGGGCAAGAAGGTCAATGTATGATCCTGATGAAATTGAGGAACAAAAGCAAGAGAGGGACAGTAAAAATAATATCAATACAGAGTTTCAAGGATTTGTCAAGCCAGTAAGAGAGCTATGGGAGCAGTCTCATCTAAAATATTTTGAACTAGGGTTTGATATAACATTTAGAGAGCTTGGTTTTCATTGAGTTCATTTCAAAGCCTCTGCTTTTATTGTTCCTATGGTAAATTGTATGGTAAACTGTTTGGTAGAGTTGGTGGAATTACCTTTCTTAGTAATCGCTATTAGTGAGATTGAGATTGTTAACCTTGAGAGAGTAGGACTTGGGAAAAATGCATTTGATATGGCTATGGTTTTCAAAGACTTTAGAGGGATGTACTCTGCATGTACGCCATTCCTCAATCTTCGCTTGATGGCATCAAGGAATGGTTGAACTCCATGGATATAAAGTATTATGAAAGAATAATGAACTTGAATTGGCGGCCAATTTTGAAGACTATTACTAATGATCCAGATAAATTTATTGAAGATGTTGGTTGGGAATTTTTGAATATGGAAGCTAGTTATTCTAATTTTGATAATTTAGAAGAGTCAAATCAAGGATATGAACCCTCTAATGTAGAAGAGGAATCAAAATTAGATGAGGAAGGTTTAGAAGATGAATCTCTTGTGGAGTCGGAGGAGGATGACAAAGAAGAAGATTCTGAAGAGGAGGAAGGTAAAACATGGGATGAATTAGAAGCCGAAGCCATAAATGTAGATAAGGAAAAAGGAGACGAGTCTAACAGTGAAGAGGAAAGGAGACAATGAAAGGTAAAAGCTATAGGGAAGTCTGAGGCACCTGATATTAGAGATTCAAGAGGAATGCCTGCCAAGAGGCATAAAGTCAAATGAATTGAGTTCATCTACATCCTTCTACTATTTATTCATGCACATAAATGGTCATCTTGTATTCATTATATTTGAGCTCTATTTACTCATCCTATGCATCAATAAACAACTCAACACAAGAGATGCAAATTGACATATTAACACAACAATAACCAACTAAGTTATTGAAACTCAACTATTGATACCTCATTCTCCATCCAGATTACAAAATCATTCCACTTTTTGTTTTGTAACATATTCTTTTCAAATTGCTTTGGATGGCAGTCATATTTCTCCTCCTGTCAAAACATGGCACATGGACTACTTAAACTAATTAATATGTAATCATTTACTTTTTCCAAGGAAATAAAAAATAAAAATCATTTAACATATTAAATATACTTACAAATGTACAAATCAAGGCCATTAAACCTTTCTGGCCACTACGATGCATGGCACAAAGTTTCTCAAGCCTAGCCTTGGAGGCCTTGTCCTAAAACATATACTAATTCAATTTAACTATGCACAAATAAACTTTAAATATCATTTAATAAATTTGATATCATCTTATGAGAAAATTAAAATACATTTCCTCATCAGAATTCCTTCGTGCATCGGACTTCTCATATGCTTTTACAAGCTCTTTCCATACTTTCACACTTACATCAATTGGCCTTTTTTTCCGCCTTAACTAAGAAGGGATTTTTTAATCTTTTTTGTTTGGTTGCACCGAAATCTCTTGCAGTTTTGAGACATTCGTAGCTTTATCTTCTTTATAGATCAACATGTGCCAAATTCATTCTCCATGTCATGGATAGCTACTTTTTTTAGGTGCATGGGTATCTTTGAGAATGGAAAATGTAGATGGTATTTGAACCATTGAAGGCATGATTCCTTCAACCTATTCACAAATGTTTTCCCAGCATCCATCATTCGGACTTCCCTTGAAACCACCTCGTATTCTATCTTCGTATTGTAGCTACCAATGCAAGATTGAAAACATGGTGTGGTGGAAGAAGTTTGTGTCCCAGGAGTGGAAGTCTTTGCTCCCTATTCCACATTCTTAGAGTTTACTGTCACTGATTTCCTCTTGGATCTTTTGCAAGATCCAAGAGTGGTTGGGGAATCAACCAATTCCCTTTGACACAGTTGATTTGTTTGCAATGTTTGAGGGGCGTTACCAGATTATTTTTCTATGTATCTGGCAAGTGTTGTCTAGTCCACATATATATATATTTTTAAATTATATTTTATTCTTTTAAATTTAGAAATAAAAAAATAAAAACTAAAATTCGAAGAAATAATGGAAACATTTACAAATCTATAAATTGACAATGAATTAACTCATTATGGCCAGCGTTTGCTAACAATGCTTGCTTCCCTCCATTGCTTGACATTTTGAGGTGACCTATGAAAAATTATTTTCATCCAGTCTGTGGATGCAAACAAGTACACACTGTCAGGTATGAAAGTTTTCATTTAGTTTGTGGTATGAAAGTTTTGTTTTGTGTGCAAATATGTTCATTGGGTTTGCTTAGTGTTGATAACCTAAGGAAAATATGTTCACTGGGTTTGCTTAGTGTTGATAACCTAGGGAAAATATGTTCGTTGGGTTTGTTTAGAGTTGATAACCTTATCATGAAAACTCTTTCATAATGCAATCTTGCACGAATATTTCATGGCATCAGTGATTATGGCACGACTAGGCAAAACCAAGCGGTTTCTTTGTTTATTTTCAATGGTTGCTCAGCAATGACCGACCCAATTCCCAAATTTTCTAAGCAGTTCACTATTTCCTTAATACCCATGTTAGGGAAAGAATACAGAGGCATCCTCGTTTCGTGCTATAATATTTTGAGCCAAAGCTCAAATGGGTACGGTAAATTTTTTTTTTGGTTTCTCAAAGGTTTTACAATTTATAATGATGGGACAATTTAGAGGTTCCCTAGACTAGTTAGGCCACGAACTAGTAAACAATCATGAATTCAACCAAGAAAATTTTTTCTAAGCTTACCTATGGTGTCACAAACTAAATCGAATTTCTCATTAGTTGTTGGTAGTGCCCTGTTCTCTTCCTTTGCGCGACATGTCACAAACTAAATCGAATTTCTCATCAGTTGTTGGTAGCGCCCTGATCTCTTCCTTCACGCAATGTTTTCCCCTTTTTATGTCATCTGATTTATTCCTTCAAATGGGAAATTTTTAAATTTTTGATTTTGATTCATTATTCGACGCTTTAGTCAGTGTTAGTTAATGCCAAATTTAGCACCGACTCTTGGCCATAAATGTAATATGTTTTGGACGTATAAGGCAGCATCAAGTGCACCTAATTTAGCACCTATCATTGTTGTATAGTAACTATTTCAATTGTTGTGTATCACAGGATCCATAGTGTTGGAAATAATTCCAACTCCTGCCATGTTTTTGTGAACACCCCTATCCCATGGCTGCTTCATTAGCTCAGTGCAATAGAATGGTTTTTACCGCGGTCCCGCAAGGCACGCCATCCTTCTCTGCGATAGTTTGGTGAAAGCTTCTATGGCGGAACTCGAGTCTTCCTTATGTTCTTGGTGGTGTTGCGGTGACTCCCGCAGTACCGCAAGTCTTCTACCATTGTCGTGCGGTAGTGCGGTGACCACATTGTCCCGCAACTCCTTCATCAGCTCGATGTGGTAGAGCGGTTTTTACCATGGTCCTGCAAGTTGATTTTTCCTTCTGGACGATAGTGGGGTGAAAGCTTTTGTGGTAGAATTTTTATTTACAGAGGAGGCCATGGAGAGAGGATGTGGACGACGTAGAAATACTAAATTGCTGAGACAAAAGTGGGTGGAAATAGATGAGACAACGGAATCTGCAAATACAATAGAGGTAAGAAGAGAAAGTAACCTCAACCAAAGGAGGAAGGTGTTTATGAATTCACAAATGCTACAACATAGAGGAGATAAAGTCATTTTTTTGTCCATGAGGCCTCTGAGGTCAAACTTATTGGTTGAAAATGCACAGGAATGGTGATTAAATGTGATTCTATGATCAAGGGAAAAGTTTGAAAATTAGGATAGCCAAAACATGATATTAATATGTCAAATATATGTATAAAGTGAGGTATTGTGTTGGATATCATATTCGTTGAAATGATATAATTGGTGTACTAAACATTATTTACTATGTTGTGTATTATAGGGGTGAGACGAGGCCATGGCAACAGATCATGTCATATCAAATGAGGACACAACGAATGAAGCAGGACATAAGGTACTCAAATTTTGACTTAACGTAGGAAAAAATGATCTGATGGCATTTTGTAATATGTCCATCTTTTTTCACAGTATTATTGAAATTTATAAAGTATTATCCAATCTTGACATAAATTAATATGCATGTTGTTGATTATTTTAGATGGAGATTTGGAGCAAATGCAGAGCCTAAGCTCTCAACTAGCAAAAGAACAAGATATGTACGTGGACATGGACCTAAAACTGTTAAATCACCTAGACAACAATGGGTGGAAGAGGATATGACAATGGATATTACAGACACAAAAAATGATTGCACTAAAGAAGAGGTAGGTCAGGACTATAGTACATGGGATGAATACTTTGAGAAAATTATTGTTTGTGGATGTTTTGTATGTCGTGGAAAGAAAAAATTCAAATGAGCGATTGTACAAAGACATTACATATATGATGAGCTTCCAATCGGTAGTATGCCTCCTAAAATCGATTCAAATCCAATAGGAATTGTGGTGAGGAATTTTCCAATTTGATATAAATAACATGTATACTTCATTTAAACATTGTTTTATATTATTTAAATAACTAATATTTTCTTAATGGATACTTGTAGGATAAAGTTCTTGGTTTAAAGTTTCCTGGATCACCGACTTCCAGCCTAGAGGGAAATGATCATTTATCAGATGATACATCTGACAAAAATATGTGCCAATATACCAGCTCATAAGATGAGGAATTGACGAAAACAAGTAACAGAACAAGAACCGGTGTGAAGATGCATAATTTGCTTAAAGACAAGGGGAAGGTGGATTACATACCCTATGAGAATATATGTGATGGAGATGATGAATTGCCCCTGAGTTTGAGATCAATTTACAAAGAGACATTTGATCGTCGACTATATTGCGCTTGGCCTAGTGATCAACAACTACCTAGAGTTTACGATGTGTTTCAATTTTGGGGATACAACTACATGATACGACCCTCCATTATTCATGGAGCGAATCTAGGCCTCTTTATTGTCCAAAATATACATGTGGGATCCAAACATAGAAACAATTCATAACAAACCACTAGGAGATTAATGTCATATTATGGTCCATCATATTATAGTGGTGAATGGAGAAAGCTAGTAGAATATAAGCCTAGCATGTCAACATATGGTCTAAATTCGAATATGTATACACATTGTCTCCAACTGGAAAGTGGAAAAGAAATGAATAGAGGTCATCTTATGTATATAGATGGGCATGCATACACACACGAAAATATTGTAGGATTTATAAATAGTAGTAAGGGAAGGGACCCTACTGTAAGACCGAATTGTCAATTTGTTGAGGTTATAAATGATAAAGATGGGGATATGGAAAGAGAGGTTGATAGATTGATAATGGTTGAGGCTATTATGGACCTTACCATTGGGGATGAGTTATTGATTGATTACCCCTTCTTAAAACACACTCCTACGTGAAAGAAGAGGGAAGAACAAGGTCTCCCTAAGGATGTTCTTAAGGGCAGAAAACCAAAGAATAATAAATGAGTCTGGACTGATGTTTTATAAACCGTATTTTATAGCAATTATTCTATAAAAAAGGTAGTCTATAAAATAATATTCCATTATTCAATTGATGTATATATGTTCATACAATTTATCTAATGTCTAATATATGTATGTCGTTCATGTGCAGGTATTTTTCTATGAAGATATTTTGGACCCGAAATGGATATTTGTCATACATTATGAACTAGGATTAAGGCATGTATTTGTTGATGCATTAGTGGATACTGAGAAAAGCAATGATGGCCAACAAACTGAGAGAGAGGGATTAGAGAACATTGAAGAAATTGACATCCATGATGATGTTGAAGATGGTTATGTTCAGGCACAAGAAGACAACAATCCAAAGTTAGATGATGTTATGGAAGACAACAATATGGATGGTATACAAAATGATGATCCAAATACATCCGGTAATAGTATAGATGGTCTACAGTCAAATTTCAATGATGATGCAGGTCAAGATGAGGATGATGATAATATTAAATACTTGAAAGAACATATGAACATTGACAATGATACATCGGATGACATTGTAGCAAATAATAATGTTAATGACCAAGACTTCCAAATTTTTAGAATTATTTGCAATCCATGTTTAAAAAAAGATAATTCTTATGGCCTAAACTTTGAAATGCTTCAGTAATATTATGTTGTACTTGGACAATTGAAAACCTATTTTATTCTCCTAGCAAACTTTTTTATTTTCCATTATAATTCTAGACCAAACAACATTTGCGGGGATGGTCTTTTACACCAATCTTAATTTGTATGAAGTTGATGAACCTGTTGTCAAGTAGTAAATTCCTTTCGTAGACAGGAAATGTAAAGGCTTCATTTAAGAAAAGATAATTAGTCTCTTTCTGAGGGTAATCCACATGCAAAAAATTAGAAAGCACATAAAAAAACAATTGTACAGTAGAAAATCATATTCAATCAGTTATGTCTTATTTCGCTTGCACACTTATCTAAAAGACATAGGATATTCACCATACATTTCCCTTGACAAATAAAACATGTGCTTTCATTTATTTTTACTGTATATCTCACATAATGATGCACTGAGAAAATAATATATACAAAAAAGTGCAAAGAAAATGTTTGAAATTTAACACGCAACCTAATGTGTTGTGTTGAAAGGAAACAAGATTAACTGGGATAAGAAATAAAAATAAAATTTTGATGATTGTACTTAAAAGTGACCAGGATATGAAAAGTGTGGACAATGATGGTGCTGAAATTGAAAACCCTGATTCTAATGATATTACTGTTTTATGTCATTTGAGATAAAGAGCACATACAATTTTATATACATAGAAAATGAAGCTTTGAAACTAGTAAACTGAAAATGTAAACACTGTAATATTTTTCCTTAAACAATAATTCACATACTCACTTACAAAAAAGGGTGAAGCATTTTTTATTCAAACTGTTTTATTTAATAGACATAACAGTAAAAGAATATTTACAAGTACAAGAATATATACACTGTTTCATAGAAAATAAGGAATGTTTCATAGAATATACAAGTACAATAATATATCATCATCATCATATCCTTAATTACCTATTGCAATATCATTAAATTGTTCAATCTTTGGTATGAATTGTTGGCACAAAAAAATAGGATTACTTGGATGCTTCTTCCATTCATTTTGTATCAACATATGTTCGTGAAGACACAAAAGTTAATAAAATATTAATGCATGTAACTCACAATTATTTAAATAAGCCACTTTGTTAACTTTATTATTTTTAAATAGTTTCCATTTTTATGTTGAACATGTAACAAGGCAAAATAAGCTCAAATTTTCAAAAAAAATAGTAGCTCTACCAACATCCACAATAAATGCTTTATTGTATCAACATATTCATTCACATAAGCACAATATTGAGGCTCAATAACTGATATTCATTCAAATATAAGAAGAAATAAATATGGAAAACATAAGAAAAATAAAGAATGATAACACAGTCATAGACAATTTCTGATAATAAGATGTTCTCCATTATATTGCTTCAATTGATATATATAAATAACAAAAGTCTTCAAAATGGAAATGATATATGATGATGATAATTTAAAACCAGGCCTTGGTTTCCTATTTATATAGGAAGCAAAAAGCTACATGCCTTTTACAAAAAGAAATGACATTTCATAACTACTTCTTTTACTAACAACTATTTAATAAGTATAATTAAGGAAATAAGAGGACTTAAGACATTTTGACATATGGCTCCATTATTCAACGTAGAAGACCCGTGATCATTGATCTAGCAAAGTCTTCCTCTCCATGATGAACATCCAAATGCTCTCGCCTCAGTGTCCTATTCTTCTGAAACCAACAACTATTTAATTAGCATAATTAAGGAAATAACAAGACTTAAGACATTTCGACATATGGTTCCATTATTCAACGTAGAAGACCCATGATCATTGATCTGGCAAATTCTTCCTCTCCATGATGAACGTCCAAATGCTCTCGCCTCAGTGTCCTATTCTTCTGAAACCAAATACTTTTCCTCCCACTGATACACCATAAAATCTGATGCCCACTTATATTCTTGGATCTTTTGCATGTTTGCAAGATGAGTTTTCCATCGACTATCTAGTAATGCCTTTATATCATTGAAAAAATTTAGGTATCCCGCATCAAGAACAATCAACCCATCCATGATCTAATTTAGCCTGGGAAGACTGGTATCATCATCCTCCTATATATGAGTAACACACTTATGAACAAACTAACTAAATTCTTTCTTCCACTTATCCAAGTCCTTCAACTGATCACCATCTCTCATGATTTCAGGTATATACCACTATTTTCAGGTATGGAATAAATCCATTCATGTTACAATCTTTTTCTCAAACCCTTGTACATACTGAAATTCATCAGTAATCATCTTCATAGTTTGTTCAATTGGATTTAATGTTGTGGGTGCATCAGGATTTCTTTGTAGAACTTTGCATAACTTAGCCAAAGTGTGGTGAATAGACTGCCACCTTTTGAACAAAGGATCTAATACAAATAGATGTGTCTTTATTTGATCCATTGCCTGTTGAAGTGTTTTATAACTCTCATGTGCATTCTCTAGTTTATCCATAACTAATTTTATCCTGTGCTCAAGAATCTTTTTCATAACTTCTCAAATAATTATTTTCACTTCATCCTAGGTTTGATTGTTGGCCTTCTTTACATCATCCACTTCCTTCTCTGGAGTTTTTACCTGTTCTGCAAAAATGTTCTTCAGAATATCCATTGGAGCAATAGGAGGCTTGTATAACACCATCTCCTTGCTTTGTGAGGGTCCTACTCCTCTTAATTATTCTTTCAATTTGGCATTCTCAATGAACAGTTTATTAAGTTCATCATTTAAGAACCTTTGTTCCTTTTCATACTCCTTCAATCTGTCTTCTAATCCCTTAATAGTTGCTCGAGTGAACATGGCCAAATGCATGGTCATTGTGGCTACCTTCAAAGGGGTGGTATCTTGTATTGTCCTTATGATCACTTCCACTTTCATCCCTTGAATTACATCCAATAATTTTGGCTTCTGTGTATTTTTCTGTTTGATCCACATGGCAAGGATTTCAATATTTGGGTTATACCCAGTTCCACTCACACCTTCACCAGAGTCAAATTCTGCAAATAGCATTGGATCTTCCTATGCCTGTACTTGATCAAGAAGAGACATTTTCTTTAATTCCAAGCCAGGGAAAATGAGAATATTTCTCTTCAAGACCATTTCTCTAGCCTTCTGGGGGCTAATATCAATGTTGTCAACTCTTAATTCCTGGAAAGTCTATGCTACCATTTCATTTTTCTCTGACTCTTCAATTCCTGCTTCAGATGATTCCATCCTCTCTTGAAATTCTTTTATCTTCATCTTCACCCATAAATCCTTAAACTCAGGAGTCTTAATGAGTTCATCATCTTCTATGAATCTTCTGGCTGCAATTTCCCTTTCATCTTCATGTACCTCTGTACTTGTTTTTTCTACATCACCCATTCTTTCCTCATGTTTATGGGCACTGGTCTCAAGGATGGGTTGATCAACTTCAATATCACCTATCAATGACTGCAGTTTTGTAGCCACTTACTCAGTATTGCCCACCTCTTCAGTATCCTCATAAGGTAGTAATTGTTCAATGCTTCCCATCTTTTGTCTTTCAGGAGGTAATTGCTCCATGGGAGGCTCAGAGGTTTCACCTAGGGTATGCTCTGTAGTTGCACCACCATCATGTTCTTTGATATATGCTTCCTTCTTTCTGTACAAGTCTTCAAATCTACCAATTATCAATTCTATCATCTTGATGGGGTCCTTTTCCTCAACAAAGTATCCTAGGAAATCCTTGGACCTTTGCTTCATCCTTTCTTCAAGATTCTTCATATATTCCTATTTTTCCTTCTACTAAATACATCATTATAAGTAATGCAATTCCTTATGACATCTTCTTCAAAATCCACTTGGTGTGGCACTGTCATTTTGGTAAGAATATTTCACCTTATGTTGTTCATATGATTTTCAAGGTCAAAGGCTCTTTCTTTTCCAGATTTCAATGCATATCTTGTCTTCAAGTAATACTGTAACTCCTCTAGGTGTCTGAGCCTATAGTCCAATCTTCACACTTGGTTTGGTCTGGCAGGAAAGTTCCTTTCTTCTACTTGTGCATTACATCTTTCTCCATCCACATCATTTTCCACATAAGTTCAAGAAATGCTAATCTAAGGGGCAAAAATTTTGGCAGTATGTGTGGAGAAACAAGGCATCCATAAACTCTTATTATTGTAACTTCTGGGAGGAAGAACCAATCTCCAAAATTGTGTGTATGACCCTGCTCTGGTCTTAAAGCCCAAGGTCTCACTAGTTACAAAATTTTGTTTGAAAATATTGGCATTGCATACCCAAGAACTCGAAGGATTTTGTGTACAAACTCTTCGTAGAATACAACAAAACTTGAATTATTGCACCGATTGTCCCAAATATAGCACCATTTCTGGATAGGTGTGGGATTCCCTTGCTCATCTACTGTAGCCAAGTCCATTCTTTTATTCCAATGGTTCCTATTCTGGTACAATATCAGATGACACAGTAGGGAATAATGTCTAAATGTAATCAGTGCTCTATCCTCTATAACTTGGGAGAATTCATCATCTAACGCCTTCTCAAGGTATGAAGCAAAGTCATATTCAATATTAGTTTTAGGTTTTTGAATTCTCATGGCCATCATCATTAGGCCTATTGGCATTTTATCTTGAGAATCTATCCCCAACACTTGGCAAAGAGCTAAAAATGTATTCACAAAGTAATATTGAAAATCTATCACATTAAATGGTTCAATAGTGGTAGTAGAGATGGGGAATGTTCTGTTACCAATGCATCTTTTCATATATAGGGGTACCTCATCACTTCTATAAGTCTTTTTTAACCTAGCGTAATCCTCCTCACTTTTCTGCAAGTTTATCCTGGTCAGAGCCTACTTGTTTAACCCAAAACACTCAATGATGGCTTTTCTAGTTACTTCTACCAATACTGTGCCATTTGGAAACCTTACTGTTTTGGTAGCTAAGTAGTAGTGTTTGGCTAGCAGTTTGATAAATTATACATCAAAAAACACATTTGGGACAATCAAACTTGCTATATCCAACATCCAAGCGTTTGACACTGGAATCTTCTCATTTATCTTACTGTAAAAATACCAAAATAGGTCCCATCCAGATTTGGAAATGTGGGCATCCCTACAACTTTGTGCGGTGTCCATGAGAAACTTATTATTACCCTCTTTAGTAGATCCTAGAAGTATATCTAATATGGACTGATGGAGTGGTCTCTTCTTTACTTTAGGTTCTTCATCTTTAATTTTAGGCTGACTTTCTTTTACTTCTGCTTGTTTTGTTTTAGGATGGAGTGCTTTCTTCTTTACTTTAGGTTCTTCATCTTTAATTTTAGGCCGAATTTCTTTTACTTCTGATCATTTTCTTTTAGGAGGCATGTTTCAATTTTCTCTACTATGGCTTCAGAAGACAAAACCTTGAAAGATTTTTTATATTAACAGAGCTCTTTTAGAGAGTTTTCATGCACTTACTTGAGCATTTCACGCTTGCAAGACTTCTTCTTCTCGTATCCTTAGCTCCTTCCACGCTAGTGCACTGCAATTGAGTGCGATATTGGGAAAACTCACTTATCTTTGGATGGCGTGGTATTCAGTCATATTAGTTTTGCTAACTCTTAATAATTTAAAAACATTTAATTTTGGCAACTGATGTGATTTTCTGCATTTACTATTGTAAATTTTAATGATGCCACGATTAATACCGTACTATTGTCATCTTTTATTATACCCATTGCGGTATGGCGGTGTTTTTCCCTTCCCTTATGTTGTTTACCACACTACCACCTTGCTCAAGGTTTCTTGTTGCGGGGTTGCAGTGTATACCGCTCTACCGCATATGTTGCTCACCTTCCCGACGGTATAGCGGTGCATGCTTTTGATCATTACTTGAAGAGTATCGATGAGACAATCTTATTTGTCTTACTGATATCTCAATGTATCATCGACATTAGATCTTATGTTCCTCTAATGTTGGTTGTCAGTGTCGATGAGACAAGTTAATATCTCTTGTCGATATGCCACTGTCTCATCGATATTTTCCTTCAGCGATATTTCTTTATATATCGGTGTAACTTTTCCATGTCGGGGAGACTTGTGATTATCACTGTGGTATAGCAGTGTTTTTCCCTTCCCTTCTGCTATTTACCACACTACTGCCTTGCTCAAGGCTTCTTGCTACGGGGTTGCGGTGAACACCGCTCTAACGCATATGTTGCTCACCTTCCCGACGGTATAGCGGTCTATGCTTTTGATCATTACTTGAAGAGTGTCAATGAGACAATCTTATCTGTCTTACTGATATCTAAATGTCTCATCGACATTACTTCATTATATCCAACAGTTTTATTTCGCCGAGCACTTGTAGATATACCTTGTCAATGTGACATAAGTGATTCTCTCCTCGATATGCCCGTATCTTGTTGACATTTCACTATTTTATATCGTCGATGAGACATATAAATAAGTCTCTTCGACATAGGGGTATCTAATCCGATGCTAAAATCGAAGCTAATCGAAGCTAAATTCGAAGCTAAGCACGACGCTAAACTCGAAGCTGAACTCGGAGCTAAAGGTGGAGATCAAGGTGTCGTTACACTCAAAGCTAATATCAACGCTCAATATGACATTACTTTGGGTGCTAATTAGTGCCTAAATTAGCATTAACTTGTACTGATCGGTGCAATAAACACCAAAAATTGCACCATCCTGATAAATAGCGTTGACTTTTCAAAAAATTGCCAAAAAATACATTAAAAGAGTGGGTGGAAGCAAAAAACGAAGCAAAAAATGAAGCAAATTAGAGGGATTTGTTGTAGTGAGGGTAGCATAAGGATTGTTATGAGAGGTGGATGAAGGAATGGGGGGATAGTTCAGAGGAATGGATGGACTTGGAGAGGGGATCGGAAGAAGCTTGCTAGAAACAACAACATCAAGGGGATCTATATTATACTCATCTTGATCAACAAGACTTTCATTATCATCATCAACGTAGTTGGGATTCCCCTTGACTACTATTGTTGGTTGCACTGATGGATGATAATGATTCATGATGTTAGATGGAACATATACAGATGGAAAAGATGAGAATAGATGATTAGAAGAAAATAATAGATGATGAATGACCTCGAATATAGATGGATCGAAAGCTCAAATTGGGATTCAGGTTAAGCTCAGATTCATATTAGATAAAAGCTCATATTAGGATGATGGGATTAAAGCTCAGATTAGAATTGGATTGGAGCTTAGATTAGGACTAGATTAAAGCTCAAATTATGGTCTAGAATGGTCCAGGGGTGACAGGATTGAGAAAAACCAAAAATTAAAATTTTCATTTTTTTCGGTTTTTTCTGTCATAGTAAATCGCATTTTCGGAGATCTTCAAAGCGAAATTTGTTTTTGAAACTTGTGTTGGTCCTTAAAATTGAGCTATCAAAGGCATGCTATTTTAGGAACTAAATTAGTACTCTAGGAGACCTTTCCGACGATGTAAACGGTTTTGACTTCTAAGCACCGAGTGGAAAGTTATGACCCCAACAAGTTGGGGTAAATAAATTCCTAGTTTTTTTTGAAAATTTGATGGTTTGGGGATGGATAGGACGAGGAGGAATGATTGGATGATCTTTGGACTAAGGAAGATGTAGGATAATTGTGGCATGAAGGATTGGCCCTCTAGATTTTGTATGGGAAGCAGATTTGCCTCTGTGTGAAGCAAATTCGCCTGAACAAAGAAGCAAATTCACCCAAGCAGAGAAGCAGATTCACCCAAGACACCAGATTCGCCCAGGAAAAATCATCCAAGATAGCAGATTCACCCAAATAGAAAGGAAAAATCACCCAAGATAGTAGAATCGCCCAAGAACAGCCGCAAGTTTGCCCAAACAGCTGATATGTTTGCCTAAATAGAAATGGAGAATCACCTAAGACAACAGATTCGCCCAAACAAAAAAACATAATCGCCCAAGATAGCAGAATCACCCATGATAGCAGATTCACCCAAACAAAAAGGAAGAATCGTCCAAGACAACAGAATCGCCCAAGAATAGTTGCAAGTTCACCCAAACAGCTGACAAATTCGCCTAAACAGTTGTAAACACTAAAGAACGGGCAGAGGTGGTAGAATAATGGGCAAGGGATAACCAAAGAACAGGCAAGTGTGATTTTGAGGATTTCCTAATGGGTTGGAACAATGGCTTGGATGAAGAACGAGATGGGAATGGAGGAAAGGGACACCAAAACGGGTCTAAACGGGGTCCCGAACGGAGAACGAGATAGCTAATGGAAAAAATAGATTCACCTAAACGGATCCGGACGGAGACTCAGATGGAGGGTAGGACCGCCAATGGACAAATGGATATGCCTAAAGTGGTTAGAACAAGGACGAGGATGAAGAATGGGTCCGAAAATGACCAAACAGACACCAAAACGGACCCGAATGGGGTCTCAGATGTAGAAGAAAAGGTAGATTCACCCTTTTAGCAGGTTTGCCCCTACAAAATAGGTAGATTCGCCCCTTTTAGCAGGTTTTCCCCTACAAAATAGGCAGATTTGCCCCTTTTAGCAGGTTTGCCTCTGTGGAGCAGGCAGATTCGCCTCTTTTAGCAAATTCGCCTTTGTAGAATAGGAAGATTCGCCCCTAAGTGCAGTTTTGCCTCTATAACTAAAATCTTCACTTGCAAAAAGAAAACAACAGATGTCGTGAAAGAGAAAAGCGTGACGTGGGTCCCACCACGCGTGCTAGAAATGTGTGCAGTGAAAATTTCTTAACCTAAAGTGCAAAACAAAAATGAAATGCAAGGAAGAAGGAAACACAACAACACCTTGAGATTAGGCCTGAGTTGAAATTGAACAAAATTCAAGAGAAGGAACAATGTTACCTTGTCCAAGTTGATCGGTTGGTTGGCCCTGTTGATTGTTTGATTGTGTGTGCTCCTGGATCGATTTTGACAGCATAACGGCTTGTAAGTGCTTGATTTGGATGCAAGAAGATGGTTGGAGATTGAAGATTGAGAGGATTGTGAGAGATTATGATAGAATTGTGAGAGATTATGATAGAATGGCTTGAATGGGTTCTTGGATGAATGAGAATGAATATGATGAAGGTTGCTAGAATGTGTTAGGGTTTCAAAATGGCTAAGTGTTAGTCATTTAGCAAAGGGAGATGGAATGAACAGTCAAGATTCATTCCTGGCCAATGACAAGAGATCAAGGGTGGAGATCAAAGGTTGACCAAAAGGAATTAAATATTCCTTTTTAATATGCATGGGGAAGACAAAAGGAATAAAATATTCCTTGAAAAGCATTAGGTTAATAAATAAAATTTAAAATTCCATTGAAAAGTACATTGAGATGGAAAATGGAATTAAAAATTCCATGATAAGTGTTGGGAGAATAAATGGAATTAAAAATTCCACTATGATGTGACAAGAGTTGACCAAAGGGGGTTGATTAGACTATTTAATGACAAATTAGAAGAGGGTTACGTGGCTATTGATGATTAGGGGCCAACTTGCAAAAGTTGGAGGATGTGACACCTCCTAATCATGGATTAGGAATGTGCACATCCCTAATGATGAGATTAGGCAAGGGGGTTAAGATTAAGTGTTGATAGGACCTTTAACGAATTAAATAAATGGATTATTTATTTAATTCTTTGGAAGAAAGGGATAAAAGGGGGTGAGATATTTAATTATTTAACTAAATACCTTAGGGATTTAGAGGACTTTAAGATTATTAATCAAATAATAGTGATATTACTTAATTAACGCGGGTAGAAAGATATTTAGACGAAAAGGGATAAATTTGACTAAATGTAAGTGGTCAAATTTAGTTGTCTATGTAGACATCCAAATTTGATCACTTCCATATGATCAAAATTGTCTACTTTATTCATCTATTCCATTAACAGTGATTAAATAATTTATTTAATCATTATTTCATTTTATGCCTAAGGTTCCTAAAGTATCTAATTAAATAAATTAAATACTTTACCTTACACCCTGTTCTTCTCTAAATTAAATAAATATGACAAATTATTTAATTTAGTCTTTTAACCCATTTGAATTAAAATCAATTTTTAATTCCTCTTTTCTCTCTCCTTGTCACATTCTCCATAACCCTCTTCTAATCTAGATTAAATTAATTAATCTGTGATTAGGATGTGCACCACTTAATCTTGATTAAGTGTCACATCCTCCATAATCTCCCACTTGCCTCTAATCCATCATTAATTAGCTTAATCAGGTGTTTGCACAACCTTAATCAGAATCATTAGCCACTTTTGGCTTACCTTTTTTGGTCAACCTTCCCACTTACCATTTTTGGTATGGACTCCCTTCCCCATGTGAATTTTTAATTCACATTTATTCAACCAAGGATCCTCTCTTCCCCATGTGAATTTTTAATTCACTTTTGTCCTTCCAAGGTCTTTCCCATCCCCATGCAAGATTCTAGAAGCCTTGCCTTGTCACTTCACATGTGCCAAGGGCTTCTAGAACCTTGGACTTGTCACATCTCCCACATGTGACAAATCTCCAGCTTTTTGGAGATCTCCTTTTATCCAATGAATCTTCCATTAAATGTAAATTTTTAATTTACATTTATTCTTCCCACACATTTCCCCTTTTCCCATGGAGATTTTTGAGGAATTCTAAAATTCCTCAAAAGTCTCTTTCATCCTCATTTGGGGACAAGAAGTTCCTTTTTGAGGAAATCTTCTCATCCCCCAAGGTACCTCAAAGGTACTTGTCCTTCATCCACCTCATGTCCTTCCCTTCCACCTCTTGTCCTTCTCTTCCACCTCATTTCCACATCACTCCACCCTAAGACATCTCACCTTCCACATGTCAAGATGTGAGGGCTTGTGAGTCCTCAACTCACCATAGCCCTTCATCTTGATCTTTGTTGGATCAATCCCAACCGTTGAATTCTCTAGAGAATTCAATTTGGCCTATAAATACCCCTTCAATTCCTTCATTTTAGGGGATCAAGTCTTTTGCAAATAAACTCTTGCAAAATTGCCATTCAATCTCTCATCTATTTTAGCATCCATATTGCATCAATTCATCTTGCATCCACTTCATTCCATTGCCATCCAAGGAGCACACAAGACTTCAACATCAAGGGCCAACCAAGGAAGCAACAACATGAAGGTATAACAGCAATTTACTTGTTCATCTTGCTTTCATATTGTTCATTTTCTTAGGCTAATCATTGAGGTGCCCTATTATCTTGTTGTTTCTCTTTATTGCACTATTAGTTTTACCTAACATCTCACATTTTAGGAAGCAGCATTTTATTAGGATCACATTTCTGGCACGCCCGGTGGGACCCACTTAGGGGTCTCTTTCTTTCACGTTTTTTTGTTGTTTGCTTGTTTGAAGATTCAGGTCGCAGAGGGGCGAACTTGCCCTCCCGCCGCAGAGGGGCGACCTTGCCCTCTGCAGAGGGGCGACCCTGCCCTTTTAGGCTATTTCTGACTGTTTTCTGCAGAGGGGCGACCCTGCCCTTTTAGGCTATTTCTGACTGTTTTCTGCAGAGGGGCGACCCTGCCCTTTTAGGCTATTTCTAACTGTTTTCTGCAAAGGGGCTACCCTACCCTTTTAGGCTAATTCTGACTGTTTTCTGCAGAGGGCGACCCTGCCCTTTTAGGCTAATTCTGACTGTTTTCTGCAGAGGGGCGACCCTGCCCTTTTAGGCTATTTCTGACTGTTTTCTGCAGAGGGGCGACCCTGCCCTTTTAGGCTATTTTCTGACTATTTTCTGCAGAGGGGCGAATCCGCCCTTAACAGCACATTCGGGAAGTCAGATTTGCTGCACATCACAAAGAAGGGAGAAGATAAACAACTAACATTTCCTTGCAGGACCTTCCTTTTTATTCTGATTTTTAAAAGTCTTTCCTTGCTACTTTATCTAGGTACTTAGTATAAGTAGGGGAAAGTAATATTTGCTATTTGTTGTGTCTATTTTACTTATTTTACTTTAAGGGGGCATTAGTTTGTTTTCACCTTCCTCCTTTGCACGTTGTGCGGATCCGAAGGAGGTAGTTGGAAACAATTAGTGTCATCTTCTTAGCGGGACCTGCTTGGGGATTTCATCACCCCAAGGGACGATCCCAACCACGCGTACCGACGGGGTATATAAAGGGGGGACAGCCAAAGCTGTACCTCAATCCAGTTACGTCGTAATTGGTGAAACGTCGAAGCTAGGGTGATACCTAGCTAGACGTGAAGAGTTGGTCCGAGCCTTTCAGTATCTCGCTGGGGCTCCCGACTCATGCTTGTGACGGACTGGTGTTCACGGTTGTGCCTCATGTACCGAGCGTATATCGACGACTCCCTAGAAACCTTATTCATCCTAGAGTAAGACCTTTGCCGGCCATACCCATTAAAACGTTAATCATAGGATTGTGCTTGAACCAGTAAATTTTGGTAAGTCAAACTGCCATTAAACCATTTTAAGTCCTTGCCAAAATCCCTTGTCCAAACCAAGTTCAAATTTTCACTGCAGAGGGGCGACCTTGCCCTTTGCTGTTTCAGCCATTTTCTGCAGAGGGGCGACCCTGCCCTTTGCTGTTTCAACCATTTTCTGCAGAGGGGTGACCCTGCCCTCTGTTTCAACCATTTTCTGCAGAGGGGTGACCCTGCCCTCTGTTTCAGCCATTTTAACCCGTTTAACCTCCGTTCGAATCCCCGAAGCCTCCATTTGACCATTTGATCAATCCAAACCTTCATTTGGCCATTCCAATCCCCCGTTCACCCCTCCCGACCATCTATCTATCCAATCTGCATATCCAATTACCCGTTCTGAGTGGTCGTTCCCTTGTTCCGAGCATCCGTCAACATTTTTTGAAAATCAACGTTTCATCGACCAAAGTGCATAAGTGCTTCTTAGAACATCATTGGAGTCCATATCTATCATCAAATCACCCATCCCAATCATCTAGACTTCATTTTTGAAATTTTTTATTTTTATGCTGAAACTTCCGGAGGCCATAACTTTTGACTCGGATGTGGGTTTTGGTTGAAATTTTACGGGCGGTTGCATTAGGAGATGGCATTTGGATTCCCAATAGACTACTAAGTCCATTGGATCCTCCTTCGACACATTTTCAGAGCCTCAAGCTTTCATCTTGACTCTCAAAATCACAAATCGGTATTTATTTTTTTCAATTTTCTAGTTTTTAACGAACTGCTTCGTTAATAACTCTGAATGCGTGTCTCATATTTCTGATGTTATTTGGAAATTCATCCTATCTTAGTATTGGGTATTTTTTGGAAAAAACTGGACTCTCAAACGTATGCCTATGAAGTTTCCTAAAATGGCAAAATTTGACAATTTTTGAAAACTGCCAAATTTGGCAAAAATCTGATTGTCAACACCTTACGTCCTCTAGTTGAAACCCATGATCTTGGTTTCAAATCAATTCTATCATATCCTCTGATCCAATCCCAATCTAAGCTCCAATCCAGTTCTAATCTGAACGTTAATCCCATCATCCTAATCTGAGCTTTTATTCAATCCCAATTTGAGCTTTCATCTAATCCCCATATGAGCTTTCAATTCATCTTAGTTCTCTATCCATCATCTATTCTTTCCTTCTAATCTATATCCATCATGAATCTTTATCCCCCTCTCACACGACCAGTAATGGTAGTCAAAGGGAATCCTAACTCCGTTGATGACGATAATGAAAATCTTGTTGATCATGAAGATTGTTATATAGATTCCCTTGACGCTATCATTGCTAGCAAGCTCTCTCCAACCGCCTCCCAAAATCCCACTACTTCTTCAAACTATCCCACCATGCCTTCATCCACATCCAATAATGGTTCTTATGTTACCCTTGACAAGGGATATCCAACATCCTCACCATCGACATATTCATCATGTCCTCCAATTCAACCTCTATCCTATCCAACATCCACCTCCTCTTATCCTCATCATAATCAACAATCCCAATACCTCTACCTTAATCCCACATCCCAATCTTCTCATCCTAATCCAACACCTACACCTTCCTATCACAATCTACCATCCCAATATTCCTCCTATCCTCATCCAACATCTCAATTCTCTTATCCTAATCTACCATCTATATCCTCCTACACCAACCCACCATACATGCCCTCCTACAATGGTTCACCACCTCAATCTTCTAATCCAACATCCACATCTTCCTATCACAATCCCCCATCCCCATACCCCTAAATTAATTCCACATCTCCCCATTCTAATCCTTCATCTACATCTTCCTACTATCACTCCCCATCCCAATCTAATCCAACATCCACATCTTCCTATATCACTCTCCCTTTCACCGCATCTAATCATAATCCTACATCTCCTCCAACCACTCCTAGTCCTCCATCCAATCCTAATCCACAAATCCCTAATCATAATCCTCCATCTCCTCGTATTCCTACATCCAATCCCATCCCTTCATCTAATCCTAATTCTCCATCCATTTCCATCCCTTCATGTAATCCTAATCCTCCATCTCCTCCTAGTCCTACATCCAATCCCATCCCTTCATCTAATCCTAATCCTCCATCCATTTCCATCCCTTCATCTAATCCTAATCCTCCATCTCCTCCTAGTCCTACATCCAATCCCATCCCTTCATCTAATCCTAATCCTCCATCTCCTCCTAGTCCTACATCCAATCCCATCCCTTCATCTCCTCCTAGTCCTCCATCCAATCCCATCACTTCATCTAATCCTAGTCCTCCATCCAATCCTAATCCACAAATCCCTAATCATAATCCTCCATCTCCTCCTAGTTCTACATCTAATCCTCCAATTCTTAATCCTATTCCTCATCGACACATCCATTCATCTAATCCTTATCCACCAATCCCTAATCCTCCATCCAATCCCATACCCACATCTAATCCTAATCCTAATCCTCCATCTCCTCCTAGTCCTACATTCAATCCCCTACCCACATCTAATCCTAGTCCTACATTCAATCCCCTACCCACATCTCATCCTAATCCTCCATCTCCGCCTAGTCCTACATCCATTTCCATCCCTACATCTAATCCTAATCCACCAATCCCTAATCCTAATCCCCCATACATTCCCATCACTCTACCTAATCCTACATCCCTTCCAAATGTTTCCCAAGGACTCATGCAAGAAGAGACACCATGCCCTCCCACGTTATCATGTACTATCACTAGTGATGAGGCCCT
The DNA here is from genome assembly GCA_007115665.2 of Sequoiadendron giganteum. Classification (NCBI taxonomy): domain Eukaryota; kingdom Viridiplantae; phylum Streptophyta; class Pinopsida; order Cupressales; family Cupressaceae; genus Sequoiadendron; species Sequoiadendron giganteum. Next base: position 393,711,698 of record CM021102.1, on the reverse strand, counting down.
CCTCCATCCTACACCTATCCCTCTCATCACCCTTCCTACCACCATCCACACGATTGAGCTGGTCAAACCCATCGAATCCATTGAATCCCCATATTCTACTACTAGATCCACCGAATCCATTGAAGACATCCAATCCCCTCCTCCTAGTCCTAATATTCACAAACTTCAATCCAATGACCTTCATGAATCCTCCATCCTCCTCTCTCCCCCAGTTGCAGAATCCCTCCAACACTCTTCCATCATCATACATCCCACAAAAGATGAGTCATGCCAAGAGATTGATCCAAAGCATACAAGCATATCCCCTCCTCCAAATCAAGATCACTCCATCCCATCTACTCCATCTCAAGAACATAGTCTTCCATCCATTTCATCTCATGATCCATACCCTCAACCAAGTCCTATCCTCCCATCCACCCCATCTCAAGATCACACTATCTCCTCCACTCCATCCCATGATCCCATTTTCCTTCAAGATCCAATCACTCCATCTCAGGAGCCCTTATCATCCACTACCTCTCATGATCCCTTATCACTCATTCCTCCTAATGTTGCTATCCCCTCAGCCCCATCACATGATCCTTCATCGCCATCTAGTCTTACCATCCCAATGCCACTTTTGTATCACCTTGGTAATATTACATGCGTCCATGGTGGTCTTCTTGCAGAAGAAAAACAATGTCTATGCACCACCTTTCCTCTTCCACCTACTAATGTGCTTGCATCATGCTTCCAAGAGAATAAGCATCCTACCATAAATCACATGCTACAAAATATGAACTATCAAGGAAAAGGTTTAGGC